>CAUYQV010049850.1:0-45759 GCA_963574575.1 Galagoides demidoff | reverse complement strand
CCCCACGGCCGTGCGTGGGCGTGGACCAGTCGGTGTGTCGGAGTGGTGACCAGCACGGCCCGGCGTGGGCGTGTACCCGACGGTGTGTCTGTGTGGGGACCAGCATGGCCGTGGGTGTGCGTGTACCTGTCGGTGTGTCTGTGTGGGGACCAGCATGGCCGTGGGTGTGCGTGTACCTGTCGGTGTGGCTGTGTGGGGACCAGCATGGCCGTGGGTGTGTCAATATCAGTGCGTCTGCATGTGGCGTGTTGAGGGGGTAGGAGCTCCATGCTTGTGTGTGCAGTCTGTGTGTCTTCTGCACATGGCTGGGTGTGCTTGGAGGCTCACAGGTACTGGGGACTATGACACGGGGCGTTTTGTGGCCGTGTATGTCATGGTGCACGCTGGGTGTGCACAGCCCTGTGTTAGGCACACGTCCTGACCATACGTAGGCCCTGGTCTCCCACTCCCTGCCCAGGCTCTGCCCCTTGGGGCTGGCACCTGCCCAGCCAGGAAGGAGCGGGCAGCTCTGCTGACGTGCACGTCCTCGGTACATGAATAATACATGTGAACATCTCAGTCCTTGGAAATGTTCTTCTCTGGTGGATAGAGAGAAAAATCATTATTTCTGCTTTTATGATTCCTGGAGACTCTCGAATGGGGCCATAAATACTATACCCAGGTGGGGTTTTTTTTTCCCCTTTGGACAGACTTAAAAGTCCTTTTTTTCTTAAAGGTGTCACTCATTAGGGGAGCCCTCTGGAGCAGAAGCATGGGGAACACTGGGTTCCTGCTTTGCTGCTGGGGGCCAGGATGCCAGGGTGGCTGCTGAGACACTGAGGGCCCTGCATGGTGGCTCACACCTGTAGTCCAGCACAATGAGGGGCCAAGGGAGGAGGATCCCCCGAGCCCAGGAATTCAAGACCATCCTGAGCAAGAGCAAGACCAAGACTCCATCTCTTAAAAAAGAGAAAAAAGCCCCTCTCCCCTTAGCTGCTAAAAAGGGGAGCTTCCACGGGCCCTTCCCTCCTTAGCCCACCGGCTGGGGTGCCCTTCTTCTACTCCTCAGGTGTGCTGCCTACACGCCCAGCTCGGTGTAGGGGTGGTGCCTCAGTGGTGCTCCCAGCCAGAAGGCCTGTAGGTGGGCCAAGAGGCTGACCGCTAGCTGTGTGCCTATGGGGTGCCTGGGCCACCACGTTCCCTGGCCTCACCTCAGGCTGTGGGCCTCTGCTGGAGGGTGGCCTGTGCTGCCTGTGGGCAGGGGCAGGGGCCTGCTGGTGAGGCTTGGCTGTGAGCACCTTCCCTGCTCTTTGCAGTGGCGAGAACTCGGCCGTGCTACACTACGGACACGCTGGGGCCCCCAATGACCGGACAATCCAGGACGGAGACATGTGGTGAGTGGGGCCAGCCCTCGTGCTGCCTACCCTGGCTCTGTGTGTGAACATCCCGGCTGAGGTTCAGCTCAACCTCAGGGCCAACCAGGGGCTGCTGAGTCCCTGTCCCCAGGCCTGTTGTTGGCCCAGACTTCTCTGCCAAGGTCGTCCACTGCATGGTGCTTTCTGCAAGGCCAACAGCCTATCCCCTGTGGGGAGCAGTGAGAAAGGGGCACTGGACAGGGTCCCCTCATGGTTTCCTGTGGGGCTAAGGCATGGTGGGCTCTCTGAGGGGGACCGGAACTGTCCCCATCCACTGCCAAGGCCACCCTCACCACTCAGGGACACCATACTCACATCCATGTCTTAGTTCCAAGAGGGTAGGGCCCCTTAGTCTGGTGCAGAAAGACCCCAGGGAGCCCCAACATTCTAAAACCTGCCAGCCTCAGCCACAGGGCCCTTTGGCACAAGTAGCCATTTATTCAGGAGGTCACAGGCGGTGTTTGACCCCCCAGTCTGCTTTACTGAGCCCACAGTCCCTTATGGAGGCCCCAACAAGGCTGATGTGGCCAGGTCCTGTGGCCTTCACAGAGCATGCCAGGCCACTCCAGGGCTCGAGAGGGGTCTGGAAGCCCCTGCAGACCTGGCCCCCTGCCACAGGCACTTGGCCCTCTCTGTCCCATCTCTGCACCACCTGCATGTTGGCCAGGTAGATTCACCAAGAGCCACCCAGAGGCTGTGGCCTTGGGACTCGGCCACAAGCCACACAGGCTCCGTCTTGGCCTTCAGGCACTTTGCTGTGGTCACCAGCCAGTAGACAGGGGCGTCCCAGCCCTTTCTTTTCATCTATTGCTTGTGTACCTGAACCAGGCTCCCTCAGAGCCCTGCTTCTGGGCAGTGTCATGCGTCTTCTCAGGCCCCTGTGGTGGCCAGCAGCCCTCCTTGGCCATTCCACTGCCCCCACTTCTCCAACTGGAGTTCCCACAGTGGCTGCTCACAGGCCTGAACCCAGCTTTGCCCCAGTAGGACTCAGCCCTACAGTGGGGAACCATGGAAACCTGTGCCCGAGAGTCACCCGCCCACACCCGGCAAGAGATCATGAGTAGGCATGCAGAGACCACAGCTGCCCAGAGACTCTGAGTACTGGGCTGTCAGGGCTAGGTGGGTGCTGGGACCTGCTTGATCCCAGGGTGTCCCTGCCTCAGGCATGCAGGCATCGTCACTGGCCACGGTGTCTCTGCTCCCTGAGATGGGCAGTATATGGGATATGCTGGGATGTGCCAGCTCAGGCCAGAGCCTGTCTCAGCCTTCTGGAAGAAACCAAGCCCCTTGCTTCCCCTCTGAGCCTCAGTTTACTCATCTGTGAATGAAGAGAGCGTGAATATCTCAAGATCACCAGCAGAAGGGATGTGACAGGGACACACTAGTGCTGAGCTGCTGTGCCCTGTCCCCAGGGGCCTGGCCGGCAGGTTGGCATACAGAGGGTGATTTGCAAAGTGGCCAGAGGCAGGCCAGTAGAATTGCCTGACCACAAGCCAGGCCCCAGCAGCCATCTCCCCAACCTGCCTGCCCCAGTGACCTCACAGAATCGGGTTCACAGTCCAGGCTGCAGTGAGCCCCACAAATCGTGGGCCAGCATCCACTGTCCTCTGGACCGTGGGCTTAGTTGGGCAGTGGTCATGGTCGTGCCCCACGGTGCCCAGCGCTGGGTGGATCAGAGAGGGCTCAGCCCCTCTCTGAGAGGCCTGGGGGCCAAGGGCAAGGGCAAACAGCGACCTTGACAGAATCCTCCCCTCTGGGTCTCTCTGTGAATATTCTTACCCACCCATAACCCTGGTCCTGTGAGGTGCCTCACCCCAGTGCGGGGGCGGGAAGCCAAGACACAAGGAGGGTTCCAGGCCCAGGTGTGGAGCCAGAAGGGACTTGGAGAGGAGATTAGCAAACACACTTGGCTCAGCTGGAGAGCAGGGCAAGCAAGCGTGGGAGCCTGCCTCTCCAGGCCTTTGTCAATGCTCTTTCACCCTGCAGCTCATTCTGGGAGTAGGGTGAAAGCAGAACCGGATAGGACACAGGAGCCCAGGCCCAGGGTGGAAGCAGAGACCTAGCCACAGCAGCAGGTCTCTGCTGGCCTGTGGGCAGCTCTAGCCAGCTGTAGGGCCAGAGCCATAGCCGTGTGGCCATGAGTTTTTATCCTCTGTGAGCTCAGCACACCCTAAGGAAGTAGCTGCTTCTCTACTCCCCTCTTTACGTGCCAAGAGGGGGTCCTTACCCCCACGAAGGGCTGGCCCCAGCTGTATTTCTGGGGTGGACCCTAGCAGGGGCAGGGCTCGGTCTGGGTGCCACACACATCAGGCCTCAATGCTACGCAGATGCTGTGGCCTTGGCCCTCCTGGGCAGCACATGGCACCTGCATCTCCTGCTGCAGCTGTTGAGAGGGGAGGGATTCAAGGAAGCCTGCGGATGTTAATGCCAAGTCCAAATTGGCGATTTTATTTTTCTAGTGCTAACTTTGAAATGTAGCCAGTAGAATAATTATGAGTTTATTATAGTCAATTTATTATGCAGCATTTAGAACAACATGTTTTGTTGATTACCGCTCCTGCCAGATTGCTGGCGGCATTTATAATCCATTGTTTTATTGAAATTGATCTGCCGAGCGCCTACTGTGTTCGGTAAATAATAAATCACACTTTTATCCCAACATAAAAGCCACGATGCTTCATCATAAGGTAGGAAACCAAAATATGAGCCTTATGCGGGATGTTTTTCCTGAAGCCGAGCACCTCCCAGAGCTGCACATGTGTTCCAGGCTCTGGGTCCCAGTCCTTTTGGCTTCAGGATAAAAATGCCCCACAGATACTTGAGCTTTACGTAATGGGGTTGTTTGGGGAGTCAGGGCTGGTCCAGAACAGTCAGAATGTACTGGAGAAGTGGGGAGGCCGTCAGGGGGCTGCCTTTTCTATCCCTCTCTCCCAGGTATGGGCACCACACGTGCACACACGTTCACACCCGGGGACCCTGAACGAGGCCGTGCCGTGTGACCATGCAGTCTAACTCTTCCCTCTCCCCAGCAGAGTGGCTACCTCTCAGAGCCTCCGTTTGTTCCATCCGTCATGGAGGGTAACCTGGTACCCAGCTCTGAGATTCAGGGATCGTACCTACAAGTGCCAGGCATGGTGCCTAGCTCAGCATGGGCCCGTGGCAGGTGACAACAGCAGTGAGTGTCATCACCGAGCCAGGCAGGCCAGGGCCTCTTCCTTCCTGCATTGTGGGCCCCTACGGCCCACCGTCCAGCAGCTACAGCTCCTGAGTTGGATGGCTTTCCTACCCTTCGTTTTCTACCCCAAAATTGTCCTCTGTGACACATGTGCCAGGCAGGGCTGGAGGTCGGCTAGGCCCCCCTCCCACTTCTCTGTCCCTGTGGTGCCAGGAGCTTCCCTGGAGCTAGGCCTTGGCTGCTGTGAGCCACAGTCATAGCCACGATGGCCTGTCAGTTGCCCTCTCTGGCTCTTCAGGTCAAGCTAGTGAGCCAGGAACTGAGAAGTGTGGCTCCAGGGCTGTTCCTCACACCAAGCCCCGTGGGCCCTGCCTGTTCCTCTGGGCCAGGTCCTGCCCTACCCACCTTGCATGGCTCCTAAGATGAGGAGAGCCCTGTGGGTGTCTTCACATACCAGGGTCCCCTCCCCTGGCTTGGGTTAGGCGCTCTCCTGCTGTGTGCCCTTAGGGTTTACCAGGAACCTCAGCACCAGTCTCTGTTCCAGAGGAGCTGTAGTTAGGCTTGTTTCCCTCCTTAGATGAATAGGTAGACTTCCTAGAACAGGGCTGAGAGAGAGTGGCAGTCTTGCCAGTTAATGCTTTTAACATGTGCTCACCAAGGATGGATGGTGTCTTAGGTGGCTGAAGGCCCTTTCTAAGCAGGGGGCCCCATGAGACCCCCCCTCAGCTCCCCGGTAAATTCAGCCCAAGCAGGGGAGCATGTGCACACATGTGGCCGGGACCTACTGCCCCCGCTGCTGGTCATTGAGCCCATATGCACTGCCTTATCCTTCCATAACTGGCCCCAGCAGTGGACACCGGAACCCCCATATGGAGGGAGGCATGTGACCCGTGGGCACCAGCATGCCCCATCCACGATGGAATCTACTGGGAAGCAGTGGACCCACTCCTATGCTGGACTCCTGCTCTGGGGCCAGCCATGCAGCTCTCCCCACGGGGCAGACGTGCATAGCTCTAATCTGGGAAGTAGCTTCTAATCTGGGAAGTAGCTGGGACATCCTCACCTGCCACCTCCGCATCAGGTGGGGGTGGTACCTGTGGCCCCGTCTTAGAACCTTCTGAAGTATGGGTGCAAGGAATGCCCTAGGCCTGGAATGCCTGGCTGCAGGCAGGACATGGCTGGTGGTCCTTCCAGCACAGGCCAGAAGAGGGCAGTGTTGTCTCAGGACAGTGGGGCAGGCTTCACCCCTGCTGGGTGCTGGTATCTACATTACTCCTAGGCAGGGAGGCAGGGAGGTGGGTGGGCGGCCAGCAGGTTTATAAGAGAACCCCATTGTCCCAGCTCGCCCTTGTCCTCTTCCTTCTCTGCCATGGGCCTAGGCTCCCGTTTGTCTCTCTGCCCTGACAATGACCATCCTGAAGCCTGGCTAGTGAGCAGAGACACCCCTGAGCTGGGTGACAGCAGAACCCTCCCTGGCCACGCTATCTCCACAGGTGTGCTACTCTTGGCCACCCAGGCCGCAGGGCACTCGCCCACCTTGGCATCTCTTCGTCCTTGTGGATGGGAATAGAGCAACTCTGCCCAGTCCTGTTGGCTGCTTTTCCTGAGTCTGTCCGGTATCTATACATTGTGACATTGTGACCCTTAGAGGCAGCCAGTCTGTGCTTGGGGACTTCTCCCCGGCTAGCAGAGGGGCCACAAGTCCCACTTTACTTGCTGCCTGACGCCTTGGTGAACTTTAGAGAATAAGTGTCACCACTGGGGCTTGTTCCCTGCCACTGGGCCCAGCCCAGACACCTACCTGCACACACACATAGACACAGACACACACACACACACATCTTGCTGTTTCCTCAAAGGGATGCTTGATTGTCACCAACCAGCCTTATCATGAGCACTTTGTGGTCTCCAGGACATGCCCATGGGGCAGGAGGGCACAGGCCCTGGTAAACCACCTGCCCACACCTTCCATCATGGCCAGGAGCACCCGAACCTTGTCCCCGTGTGCGTAGCTGGGCCCCATTCCCAGACACCCTTCCCATGCCTTTTCCATCTGCCTGTGTAGTTCATGCTCCGTGGCTGCACCCTACTCGGTTGATGTCATGACCTGTGGTTTGAACAGCACTAGCCCAGACAGCCGGATGCTCACGGATGTCATGAGACACTGGTCACCAAAAAAGTGAACTACAGCATGCACTGTGCGCGTGACCGAGCCTGCCCTCCCCCGCTAGGGCCAATGCTCTGATGCCCACCCTTGTTCCACGTGCTTCCATGGCCACAAGCCCTTGAGGTGGCAGCAGCTGTGATCCACCCACCTCCTAGGCAGGGTCCCACATGATCTCCACCTCTCTGCTTCATACAGAATAGTATTGCTGATTCCCCAGACACCCAGGAGGCCACCACAGAGGCTACCCTTGTTACTGTGTGCACCAAGGGTGGCTGGGACCAGAGTCCTGGAAGCTGCTACTGGGGTGTGGTGGGCTGGTAGTCCCAGCGGCTTCCTGTCTGCCCAGGCCCTGCAGGAGTGGCTGTCCTGTGGCTGAGCTGAATGGGACAAAGATTCCCAGGAAAGCACTTGGGACAGCCCCGCTTGGTGGGTCAGTCTATGGCATTGGCGGTGGGGGAGCTGTCCTCGAGGGCTCTGAGTAATGGCCTTTGCCCGTGTTGTCCATACCTGGAGGTTGGCCCTCCATGGGGACCTGGTGGGAGCAGGCAGCTGGGAGACCAAAGCTCATCACCTTTCCTGCCAGGGCTGGCCATCCTGGCTGGCAAATGGAAAAGGGACCAAGTGCCTTCCTTCCCATTTCACTCTGAGGTGTGGCGGGAAGAGAGAGCTTCTTGCCTCTCAGAAATCCCCCTGGCCTGGCCGGGGACACAGCAGGCTGGGAGCACTGGGACTACAGGAGCAGTCATGAATTTGCACCCCCATGAGATATCGACCTTCACTGAGCTGCAGCTGAGAGCGATGGCGTATGCCCAGGGGCTTAAAGTGAAGCCTCAAACTGAGAACAAAGTGGCCTCGCAGAGACACTGCAGCTTCCCCAGAACCCTTCCTGAGCTGCTGGTCACTGGCTGAACCGTCTTCGAGGCATTCTGCTGTGTGGGCCTTGGCTGGTCCCTGCAGTGGGGCTGAGGGAGTTGAGGGGGGCCTGGGGAGGGTCTGGGTTGGGCCAGTGGTGGCAGGTAGCCCGGGAAGCTGCCGGGAAGAGCCAGAGGAAGACAGAGCTTCTCTCCCAGCCAGAAGCAGAGCCATCTGAGCACATGTGGGGGTCGAGGCGCCAGTGGACGGCTTGGAGATGTGTAATATCTCCCCAGATGTCTCAGACTATCACGCAGAGTCACTCAAGCAAAGATGGCAGTGTCCCCAGTGGGTGTCCCCAGGCAGCCAGGAAGGAGAGCGAGCCTGCTTTCTCGACTAAAGCCAAAGTATGACCGAATTCCCCACTGTCAGTTTGCATTCAGAGGACGGATGGAGTGGACGCGGAGGCAGCGGAGGGAGATGATTTATAAAAGCAGTGGCTTCCATCCCTGCATTCCAGAATGGATCGCATCTGAATAACTGATGTGTGTAGAAACTCTGAGGGAGATTTGTTGTGTTTTTTTCTTTTTAAGGCAGAAAAAGATAGGGAACTGAGAGGAGCCCGAAAATAGCCTTCAGCCCTGTGCCTGAGGGCCGCTGGGCAGGACAGAGTTGGCTGGCTGGGTGTATACTTCCTGCTCCAAAAAGCAGATGATTTAAAAAGAACAAAACCCACAACTGTAGTCTTCTAGAATCTGGAAGATAAAGCCAGACTGGCTGAGGGCATCCAGGCACCCACCACCCCAGGCTCTTTGTTTCACTGACAAGGGTTTGGAGAACTTGGTTGGAGTCTGGGTTACACAGAAGTCTCGTCTGCACCCTTCTAGATGACCCAGCATTTTGTGGGTCCATTTTGTATTCCTGTGGGCTTCCTGGTTGGTTTTTTTTTTTTTAAATAGTTCAGTTTCTGCTTTTCTTTTCCATCAGCACAATCCAGTAAAGCTTTCTGCCTGGGGGTACTGCTGCAGGTCTCCCCTCGAGGAATCTGTGTCCCTCGTACTCCTGGCTCTGCCCTGCCTGCCCACCCGCCCGCCCAGGCCAGGCTTGGATGTCTTAAACCAACAAACCACAAGCCATTCTGCCTTTGTGGAATGTGGGGATCCCAAATGAAAACAAAAACATGCTGCTTTCCCACGCAGCTCTGCTGGCCCCAGAGGACACAGGCTTGTGACGTTGGTGGTGTCCCCATTTTACAGGTGGGAAAACCGAGGCCTTAAAGTGCTGGAGCCAAGACAGGAGCACCCATCACGGGGCTTTGAGTTGCTCACCCCTCTGACTCGGGGCTTTATTGGACCAGTGCTCCAAGCCTCACTTTCCTTCAGTTTAGGGCCCAGGTGTGCCCCATGCACAGGAAACCAACAGGCAGCTGTTGGCACAGACAGCCCATTGCATCATCCACCTCCTAGAGAGCAGGAGATGGAGGGGGAGCCTGCTCAGGGCCTCTTTCCATTCCATTGTCCTCACACACTGGGCTTGGGAGGACAGCCAGGGCCCTCTCAGCCTTCTCTGGGGGCAGGGGGCAGAAGTCTGTGACTTTGACCCAACACGCAGCTCCCTGTCATGCTGGGGTGGCAGGGGCTCTTCCCCAGCCCTGAGAATCACCTGAGGTGTTATCTGGTGCTTTTTGCACTGTTGACACTGCTTCTGGGCTTTTGCAATCAGAAAAAGACAGGAGATTACCAGGTACCCGGTTGGGGACTTTGGATTCCAGCAATGTGTCTAAGAATCCGGACACTCCACTGTCCCTTCAAGCATTTGAGTCTGTGAGGTGGCTGTTGCCACTGGTCATGCTATGTTACACAGGGCCAGGGTCCCCCACTTTGTCCCTTAGGAGAGTGTCCCCAAAGGCAGGCACACAGGCTCCTTCTGGGGAGTTTTTTTGGCAACTGTTTTTACCGGAGGAGAGGCCTGGTAGAGGGAGCCATGCCCTGCCCTAGGGCACAGATTGGCCAGAATCTGTGTGGCTACAGGTTGCCCCCCACAGGAGATCAGGGATGAAGCCAGACCCCAGCAGAGTGGGGCCTGGCCAGTCCAAGAGGGCATTTCACACCACCTGGGTACAATCTGGCTCTGTGATCTCCTGGCCCTGAAGCTATAGTGGGAGCCTGTACCCAATACTGGACCCATGACTCTATGGAGGAGCCAGACAGGCTGGTGGGGCCCTGCTCTTTGCTGCCAGCAGCCTCCTGAGGTGCTGAAGGGGGACAGGATGGAAAGGGGGCCCCCTCCTGTGCACCATCCAACTTTGTCAGGCTCCACCCCTGTCTGCTTGTGTGACCCTGTGTGGGGGTGCTGCTTCGGGTTATCCTGGGAGCTGGGCCTGGACCCAGCAGCCCTTCCCACATCACGTCCACCTGGAATATGAGCAGGACTGGCTTCTTATCTGCCTTTGACCAGAAAGGGCCCTGAGGCCCTTAGCACAGCAGGGACCAATTATGCTCCTTCCCGCTGCACCAGGGGCCCTGTTCACGGGGCATCAGGGACAGTTCCAGCTGCTGTCCTCCTGACTCAACAGGCCTGCCTTTCCACCTGGCCCCTCCTGCCTGCCCAGCCACACACCTGCCCTGAATTCCATACCCTGTCTTGTGTTCTACTTGTCCCTGTCTGTCACCTGGACGTGCAGGGGGGCCCACAGACAGGGAGAGGGGGGTCAGGCAGCAACACCAGCCTGGGTCCTGGGACAAGGTGGCTGTCGGCCCCAGGAAAGCCCTGCTGGACATGGAGCCATCTTTTGATAATCCCTCCCTTCCCACCACTCAGGCTCTGGCTGGACAAATCTGTCCCAGCCCTGCATGAGGAAGGACAGCGTGGGGTGCCTTCCCCCAGCCAGGGGCCCTGCAGCTGCCAGCAGAGTTTCTACTCAAGTGCCCACTCCCGAGGCACCTGCCCCTGTGGGCAGTGCATCAGCCCTGCTGAGAGCAGGTGGACCTAGGAGAGGGCGCAGGGATGCCTGGGTGGAGTCCAGATGCTGGTGGGGATCTGGGGACATTGCTGTGCTTGCTTAGTTCTCCAAGTGAGTCCTCACAACTGGGCCTATGAAAGCCAGGCCCTGAGGAGCAGGGGTCCTCTGCCCCAGTCCCCTCAGCCTTCCCTGTCCAGGCCGAGCCTGTACCCCTTTCTTGCTGGGGACAGACATCTCACAGGATGGCTCTGGGCTGTCTAGGCTGCTTTGCTGCTCACGCACTCGTGGGAGACACCCAGGTAGGAGCTGCCTACGGTAGCCCCATCACGAGAGGGGTGCTTTAGCACCCTGCCCATCCAGGGCAGTGTGGGGAGGGAGGGCGCCTGAGTAGCCCCCACCCACCCAGGGCAGAGTGTGAGAAGGGATGGCGCCTGGGTACCCCCTGCCCATCCAGGGCAGAGTGTGGGAAGGAAGGGTGTCTGGGTACCCCCCACCCATCCAGGGCAGAATGTGGGGAGGGAGGGTGCTTGGATGCCCCCACCCATGCAGGGCAGAGTGTGGGGGAGGGAGGGTGCCTGGATGCCCCTGCCCATCCAGGGCAGAGTGTGGGGAGGGAGGGTGCCCCCCGCCCATCCAGGGCAGAGTGTGGGGAGGGAGGGCGCCTGGGTACCCCCTGCCCATCCTGGGGAGAGTGTGGGGAGGGAGGGTGCTGGGCGCCCCCCACCCCCGCCCATCCAGGGCAGAGTGGGGAGGGAGGGTGCTGGGTGCCCCTGCCCATGTCCTCCTCTCCCCACAGCCTCTTTGACATGGGCGGTGAGTATTACTGCTTTGCTTCTGACATCACCTGCTCCTTTCCTGCCAATGGCAAGTTCACCGCAGACCAGAAGGCCATCTACGAGGCGGTGCTGCGCAGCTGCCGGGCTGTCATGAGCGCCATGAAGCCAGGTGAGCACCAGGACAGGTGGGGCCTCATGGGGGGGCAGCTGTGTGGCAGGCAACCCCTGCCCCTGAAATGGGCCCTGCATTCTGTGGCTTGAAACTACCTGCCTCTTGCTGGGCCAGTAAGATTGCCAGATGTTGTCAGGTCTCCAGGGTCACTCCTGGGAAACAGGCTGATGACTGCACATTCCCGCCCCCGCTGGGCAATGGAACATCGGAGTGTCCTTGTCCTGAAGCAGAGTCCTCTCCGGGGAGGGCTCGGTGTGCTCCAGACGCTGGCATCTGCTTAGACGTTGGAGCAGGTTCAAGCCCCGCTGGGTGCTCTGTGACCTTGGCTGGGAAGCTCTTCCCCTGGGTGGCTGTTTGCTCATCTGTAAATGGGAAGGTGGCGCTTGTGAAGATGAGTTAGGCTGTGTGAAGCGCCCACACGGCCGCCTGCGCACGGCGTTGCTGTGCTATGGCCACGGTTGCTGCCCAGGTCAGGGCTTCTGCCTCCACACAGCCAACCCTGGGCCTGCCCCCATCCCAGCCTTCACTGTACAGTCTCCCCAGGACTCTCCAGACCCTGGGCAGCCTACACACACACACACCCCCCCCCGGTGTGCCCTTGGTGGTTGGGTTCCAGCAGGGTGGACAGAAGTCCTTGGGAGGGAGCCAGCATCTCTGCCACCCCCCAGCAAGGCCAGCTATGGTTCCTTCTGGGAGCTTCCTGCTGTCCCCGTTCCTCCTACTTGATGAGCCCTGAGGCCTCTGTGGCCCTGGGAGGGTGGGACCTAGTGCCTGCAGGACCAGACCCCAGCTCTGGTGTTTGGTTGACCCTTTCTGCCTCCCAGTGACAGGAGGACCCTGACTTGTCACCTTTCCCTGGAGGGGAGAATTGAGGGGTGTGGCCTTGTGTTTACACTTCAGACCTCCAGGGCTTCAGTCTTTGGATTCCCTAGCCCTGGCCCCCCAGCCAGTGGCCATCTGTGGACATGCAGGCTCCTGGGTCATCACTAAGGTCTGTTTGCCACCTGGCTGTGATCTGGAGAGTGGATGGGTTTTCCCTGCCTCCTGCTCTGTCCTGGCCTGACCAGTCCCCCACACACACCGGGCGCCTGGGGGTCTGCATCTTTGATTGGAGGCAATAGAGTGGTCTCCAGCCAAGTTAGGTTATTTGATGCCCCCACAAATTCAGAAGTGAGTAAAGCCTGTCTGGGGTGAGGCTGGAGCTAGGGCAGCTGGGAAGCGGCGGACGTGAGTGAGCACTAGTCTCCTCTTCAGCCAGGATCCTTCCTCAAGGGTCAAGGTCAGAGAGCATCTCATGTTGGCAGGGCTCTGGTCGCAGCCCAGCCCATAGGCCCCTGCAGCCTCCAGCCCTCACTCAGCATCACCCACCTCCGGCTGTGCAGGTGTCCTGAGAGGCAGGTGGGCTTCCTCCAGTGTGGGGGAAACCCCAGGCAGCCTCCACCAGCCCCAGGAGGGCTGCACACACTGGGGCCCCTATGGAGCACAGGGTCAGGGTGGGGCGTGTAGTCCCCAAACAGAGAGGCCTGGCCCAGCCTGGTCTCCCCCCTGCAGAGTCAACTTGGGGTGGGTTTGGCCAACTCTGCACACTGGCCTCTGGTCAGGCGTCCAAGGGCCATTTGTTAAGGGCCAGCGGAGAGCTGATGGCAGCCGAGCCGTCCCGTCTTCAGTGTTCAGGGAAAGAAACAGATCCTGGGCCCAGAACTGTAAACGTGCCAGGATGTGGCTTCTTGCGGGCCCAGAACTTGATGGCTCAGCGACTGGCCAAACGGTCCCCTGTGGCCCCGTGGCCAGTTGTTGGGATGAGTTACAGCCATAGTCACTGGGCCAGGGGGAGTCTCGGCAACCGTCGCTTTCAGAGGAGGTGAAGGGTGGGCAGACTGTCCAGATGGCCCCCAGTCCAGCCCCAAGACCCCTTGCCAGAGGCTGAGGAGCCAGGGAGGGAAGCTGCCCCCCCCCACCCCCCAGTCTCACACCCACCCTCAGTTGACCAACAGGATCAGAGCTTGATAGCAAATGAGTCCGGGCACAGGGGACTCAGATACGCCCCAGAATGAAGATGGAAAAGTAAATAAGGTCGTGGTGGTTCAGCAGCATTGATTGGACTCGCCTAGTTTAGTGGCTGCAGAAGCAAACAGCATCTTAGACTGAATTGTTTGCTTAAGAATCAACACCTGCCTCTAAGTATTCAGACAAGGAAACCCAGGACAGACAGCTAAAGGGGACAAAAAAGTGTCCCTTGAGTGCGAAGGGCAGTAAGAGAGTGGAATCTGTGAGCTCTGAGGTCCACCAAGGAGGTGCAGGGAGGGATGGGGAGAGGGCTTGCCCTTGTGTTTTTTTGTTTTTGTTTCGAGATAGTGTTTTTACTCTGTGCCCCTGGAGTGGGATCACAGCTCACAGAAACCTCAAACTCCTGGGCTCAAGCAATCCTCCTACCTCAGCCTCCCGAGTATCTGGGACTACAGTGCCCAGCTAGTTTTTCTGGTTTTTAGTAGAGAAGGGGTCTCAAACTTCTAAGCTCAAGCAATGTACAGGCCTTGGCTTCCAGAGTGCTAGGATTACAGGCACGAGCCACCACATCGTGTCCACTTGTGTTCTTTTTGACCTTTAAATCTGGGAGTGCACCACCTGTACGCTGTGAAATCCAGCTTCCTGAGGAAGGGTGCATCTCCTCCTCCTCTACTTATACTAGGGTGAGAATTTGTCGCTTGGTTTGAATGCCATCAGTCATTTAGTGGGGCAGTGACTCAGACCCAGCCAGCCCTGGTGGGAGTCATGCCACGTGTTTATAAGCACAGCTCCTCTGCCAAGGGGCCCTCCACTGGGCACAGCCTCAGAGGGTGGGCTAGCCTCACCGTGCTCCCTGCTGGAGCTGTGCTAGGGGGGTTCTGTCACTGTGCAGGCTGAGCAGACCATGTCCCCTTTACCTTCAGACATCCACAAGCAGTTGTGAAATATGGATGTCCAGGAGTCAGAGCCCCAGGCTGGACAGGTTGATGCCCCTAGCAGTGGAAGCTGAGCTCGGCTGCCAGTGAGGGGCCAGGATCCCAACCTGGACCCAAGCCCATGTCAGGCCATGGGAGAGATGGATGGAGGCTTGGAGGCAGGACGGGAGCGGGTGGTTGGCAGGACATGCAGTGCATGGGGTTTGGAAAGATGTCCTTTTACCCTGGCCCTGTGCTGAGACTAGGGGATGACTGAGCCTGGGCTGGGTCCCACCTGGCACCTAAGGAAGGTGCAGGGCTAGGTCTCAGCACTCACCTGCTCTCCTGTCCTATGGGGTGCCCTGGCCAGGCCTGACTCTGGGGCAGACACAAGGCCTCAGGCCTCCCAAGTGTGGCTGAGGCGACCAAGTCACGCCCCACAGAGCTGATCTCCACAGAGCCTGTGAGGCACGTCCTCCCACAGGCTCTGCCGTGCACGTGGGGCTTTTCTGCCCAGCACTGACCAAGCCCTCAATGGGGTCCTGAGCCCTTGTGTGAGGGGATAGAGCAAACCCCTGGCAGGACTCATTCTCGACAGTGGGACACATGGCAGAGCTAGACCCCATCTGGGTGACACAGCCTGGTGGGCCTGTGCCACAGAACTGCTGTGCACGTGGGGGGTGGGTCGCCTCTCCATAGCATCAAGGAGGCCATGGCCAGGTCACCCCCTGCCCTGTCCCAGCAGAAGTGCCCCTGGTTTGTGGGTTCAGCTCCTGGGCCAAGATAAACACCCCACCGAGACTGCTCGACTGCTTCCTGTGACCTTCCAGGGAAGAGTAAATAAAGACAAGCAGGAAGTCCCACAGCGATGCCCAGAGGAGAGACAGAAATGAACGATCAGAATGTACTAGGGTCCCGGCACATTTGACCCTAGGGGGGCTGAGGAATGCAGGCCTGGGCCCTCATCCTGGGGCCAGAGGAGGGAGGGCCGAGCTTGTACAGGCAGGGGACACTGGCGGTCAGGAGTCCATGTAAGTGTGGCCAGGCCAGGCGCCGCTGTAGCACCCGGGAGGATGCGGCCATGGGGTGGTAGCTCACTGAGGCTTCTGCTGCAAAGCAGCCAACCCTGTCTCAGGGGCCCCCAGCTGTCCTGAGGGGACAAGAGAGGACAGGACACTGGGGAGGGCTGTGATGCCACCCCTGTGAACAGCACAGTGGTGCTGGCCCCATAGCCTTGCTGGACCTCCAGGCACCAGGGGTCCCAGTCGGACCTCAGCACTAGGTCATAGGGTTGTCACCTATGGGAATCTTGCAGTCTGATCCAGCTCCCAGCACACCATGGGTCTCCCTGCCCCTCCTTGTCTCCCACCCACCTGGCCTCCCTTGCCCTGTGCTGCTGCTGCCCCTCACTGCCACGCTTGCCTCTGTCCTGCACTCTCCAGGCCTCCCCATGGCTGCGAGCACTATGGCCCTGCCCCCATCGTGGTCTGCACAGGCAGCTGTGTTCCACGCTGGATGACACTGCCATCACTCCATGCACGACCCCCTCCCCCCAGCTCCCAGAGCAGGGGGGGGGGAGCTGCTCATGAGAAGTCAGAGTCCTGTCAGTGACAGGAAGTGCCCCCATCCCCAGAACAGGCAGATCTGTGGGATGACCGGACAGGAGGGACGCAGGAGCTCCATCTCCAGATGACCCGGCTCGTGTCTCCTGTAGCCCACAGGCACCTTTGCCAGCTTTGTTCTCCTCTCAGCTGGGGCCAGGGCCACGAGGCTAGACTTCCCATCAGACTTCCTCCTCAGAGGTGGCATGGACACAGGTGGGACAGACCACGGTGCAGGGGGCCAGGATGGTGCAGACGCTTTGGCATGGGCACAGCGCCCTCCCCTCCTGCAAGGGTGTGATGGTGTGCTGGTTCCCGGTGTACTCCCTGAGGGCTCTCTGCCAGGGCATGGGGGGAGGGACCCTGAGGAGTGTGCTCCAAGCAGTCAGCTGGGCCACACCACCCCCTGCTCTTGGGCAGGGTGAGCGGATCCCCAGACATTCTGGTACTAGATGGGGTCTACCCACACCAGTACAGGGCCATGTGAGCTGGAGCCTCCAGCCCTCCTTGGGGCTGGCTCACAGGTGGTGCATTCCTGGAGGGCCATGACTGTGTGTGTGAAAGTGGCCCTGATGATGCAACACGCAAGGCCCATTCTGTCTTCCCCTCTGGCTCTGGCCTGAGAACCCCCTGGGACTATCATGCTCTGACCAGGAGGCCTTGAGGGTGTGATGGCTGCTGTTGAGGCTCTGAGGGGCTGCCCTACCCGGTATGTCAGGCCAGCAGCAGAGGGTACTGCCTGGGGGGCCCAGATGGGCTCCTCAGGACACCTCTAGGGCATGGGCACCAGGAGGCTAGTGTTTCTCTGAGCCTAGCAGTTTGATGTGGGAGGTACTAACCCAAAGGTTCCCCTGTCTTCCCTGGGGTCTAAGCACACAGAGGGCGGCTGGGGGCAGGGCGGTGACCATGAGTGAGCCATGAAGGAAGCCAGGGTTTCCACTCTGCACGTTTATGAAGCACTCTCCGTGTGCCAGGCCTGGAGCAGAGCCCAGTTGTGCCACTGTGCCCTTCCATGCCCCACCATGGAGGGCAAGTTCTAGGAGCTGGGGAAGGAGCAGTCCGAGGGATTCTTAGAGGAGGAACCCCAACACAGGTCCATGGGAGGGGTGGCCCCAGTTAGGGAAAAGAAGTAGGAACACCAGCTTTCAGGACCAGTGGCCTGGTCAGGCCACCCCATCCCACACTGGGTGAGGGATGAGGCCAGAGACCAGGCCAGGCTGAGGACCTAGGACCTAGACTTTTCCCTGGTCTGCTCCATTCTGAAGAGATGTCCCTGGCGTCCCAGCAGTGCAAGGATCCAGGACAGGGGAGGAGGCTGGCAGGGCTCCAGGAGATAGGTTTCTGGGGAACCAGGACAAGATTTGGGGTTTGCTAGTGGTGGGGGAGAGTACAGGGCAGCTGACAATGGCCTCTGCCGTGTACATCCCAGTGTGGCCTGGCTTGGGGGCCAGTGGTGCCTTCTGGCTGGGACCAAAGGGCTCTGCAGTGTCCTAGGCAGCCAGGGTGGGCCCAGGTTGGCGGGGAGGCCCAAGTGTGTGCCCACCCCGACAGCCTAGCCCATGGACACTAACCTTCACATACTGCGGGGGCCCCCACCCAGGCCGTGGGTGTCGTAACCACCATCCCGGCCAGACACTGGGGCCAAGTTGCTAGAAGTTTAATCACTGTCACAACCCTAACCACACACAGGCAGAAACTCCCTGCTCGCAGCCAAGAGAGCTGTGTGCAAGGCCTTCCCTGAGGGTGCACGGGCGAGGAAGACCAGCGGCGCCATGGGGGCCGCCTGGGCCGGCACATCCTGGCAAGCGCCATGCCGGCCCCCATGAGGGGCCACCACAGAGCATGATTTATACCTGATTCCCACCCTCCCCTGAGGCCAAGCCAAGACTGCAGCCCCGTGATTGGAATTAGCCAGGTTGGAAGGAGGCTGCATTTCCTGGGGCTCCCCTTTGGTGGCCGGGAAGGGCCTCCATCCAAGAGAAATGGGCTGAGCTGGGGTAGGGGTGTGAGCCACGGCACCGGAGGCCTCTGGGCCTCACATGCCATGCTGCCAGCAGCCACCTCTGCAGACTATTTGGGGGCCATTTGGGACCCAAGCCTCAGGAGACCTGAGAGGCACGCACCCTGTGCCAGGCCCAGTGGGCACCCTCAGGAAGTTGCCCCTCTAATGGGGTCATGCAAGGACCATTGCAGCAGTTTCTGTCCGGGAGACAGTTTCAGGCTGAAAAGTGCAAGGACAGAGTGATCTGGACGGTGGGGAGAGCTACAGCAAAGGCTTTCCCAGGAGGTGCTGACTTCTATGCTGGGACTACAGGTGAGGTGTCACAGGCCCAGGCTGGCACAGCAGCTGCAAACAGCCAGCCTGGAAAGCCCCCAGGTGCTTCTGGGACAGGAGGGCCCGGCCTCTGGAGGATGCTATGGAGCGAGGCGGGGGGCGGGCAAGAGTCTGAGACAGAAGCAGTGGGACATCACTCAGACTGGTCTGAGCCCTTTGAACAAATTTGGAACCAGCGTCTGGTCGCAGGTTCTGGAGAAAGAGAGGTATTGCCACTGTTGGGGGTGCTGCCCCCGAGAGGTGCCAGGGAGACTGGGGCCAGCTTGCTGGGGAGAGTGTGTGGCTGTTTGACAGACATGACATGTGAGGCTGACAGGGGCGGAGTTTGCCGACGCATCAGAGGAAAAACCCTCCCTGGCTTTGCAATCAGGGCTGTGGACTGGGCCAGCCCAGGTATGTACGCCCAGGACTGCCGCAGACACAGGGCAGTGGCCCCAGAGGTGCCCCAGGCCTGCGTGGGCTCTCCCTACAGGTGGCGTCATTGTCGCCAGACACCTCAGGGTGTTGGGCTTCAGGGACAATCTCTCTCCCCCGCTCTCTCTGTAGGGTGTGGGTGGGTAGGTCTGCTGTTTTCTGCCACCCCCTGCCTCCCTGAGGCCCAGGGTTAGCACTGCCCTGTGACTTGGCCAGGTCACAGCCCTACCACCTCCCCAGTGTCCTGCTCTTCCAGCTAGCTCAGGACCCCAACTGAGGGGTGTCCTTCTCCTGCAGGGAAGAGGCCTCAGTGTGGGGGACTGGTGCCTGTGTGTAAGGGGTGATGGCCTGCGTCCCAGGGAAGGTTCTTACCCTGGTCACCCCTGACAGCTCATTGTCTACCTTGTGCCAGCAGCAGCAGTTCAGAGCCCTGAGCCCTGAGCCTTGGGCCTGGCCTGCCAGTGCAGGGTTTATCACCATGTGGAGCACCAGGTGGGGCTCCGTGTAGGCAGGTTCTAGATCTGAGCCCAGGGAGGCCTCTGGGGGCCAGAGGCTGAACTTTGCCAGCATGGCACGGCGATTTGGGCCCTCACCCTGCCCACCTGTCCAGGTGTCCTGAGGACACAGCGCGTGCAAATTCAGCTGCATGGTGTCAGGGTGCTTCACCATCCGAGGGCCCTTTCTGGCGCTGTGTGAGTCCAGAGGTGGCGCTGGAAGCCAGGGATTCCACAGAGCCCAGAGAGGACAGGGCACTCCCTGGTGCCAGGCGAGGCTGTGCGGGCAGCACTTTCCATATGCCTTCTCACAGCCCCCAACGGTGCCCTTTACCTGGGGGGCCCGGCCCGGCCCGAGCCCCACACAGCCTGTGTGGCCCCTGAAGCTCTGCTTGGGAGACGGTGACCTTTGTCCCAGAAACATGGGACAAAGATGAGTTTGATTAGCAGCTGGGGCTCCCGGCTCCTGTGGAGATGGCCGCCTGGCTCCTGGTGCTATTAGAGGGTGGGGTGCAGATTCCTGCCAGCTGCACCTTCACCCCAGAAACCTTTGCTCCCTACAGTGTAGCGGCTCCGGGTAATTCGCCCCCTTCTGGGATGTGTGCGGACGCCCCCTCCTCCAGCCACCCTTCCCCTTTGCCCCACAGCAGCAAAACCTAGGCCGGAGCTTTGGGGCAGGGTTTGGGCCTGAGCCCCATGCCTGCTGCTGGGGAGACTTGCTTTTGACCTGCTGATGTTCAGGGATCCAGTGAGACTGCCCTGGCCCCAGGAGCACACACCATTCAAGTGGACACACCATGGCCTAGAGGAGACGGGTGACAGGAGCCTGTCCCCAAGGGCAGAATGAAAAGACAGGAAGGGGCCCCAGGTCCAGAGCTTTGGCTGTGAAAGCCCTGCACAGAGGGCCACCTTGGCCCACACCCTCAGTCTCCTCCCCCCAAACCCTCCTGGCTCGGTGGGTCCCGGCTGGGCTGCCAGTGAGCTGGCTGCTGGCCTCCATGGCTCATTGAAGCCTCTGTGGCTCACTGCAGGTGTCTGGTGGCCAGACATGCACCGCCTGGCCGACCGCGTCCACCTGGAGGAGCTGACCCGTATCGGCATCCTGAGCGGCAGCGTGGACGCCATGGCCCAGGCCCACCTGGGAGCCGTGTTCATGCCTCACGGGCTCGGCCACTTCCTGGGCATCGACGTGCACGACGTGGGCGGCTATCCAGAGGTCAGTGTGGACGCAGCAGCCAGGGTGGCCTGCCTGTGGGCTGTCACTGAGCCCGGCCACCCCACAGTGGGGCAGGGCTCTGGGAGGCAGCCAGGGCTGGTGCCACAGAGTGACAGGGCCCCCAGCTCCCCAGGGTACCAGGGAGGGTGAGGGAGGACCCTTGAGAGGGCCTGTGCAAGGCAGGGGTGACCCATGAGCCTTCCCCCTCTAGTGGCCCATCCATAGGGTGCGGGTGCAGAGGTGGAATCTTCTGTACGCAGGGCCCCACCCAAGGGGTGGTAGATGGTACAGCGCAGGAGGTCCTGCAGGACACAGGGCAGAAGCCAGGCTTCGTGACAGAGTTTTCCTGCACCCCTCCTGTGCTCCTGCATTTGGTTTCTCCCTGACCAGGGTGGCAAGACCCCTACCTGGTGACTGCCCCTGGCCCACTCCCGCACTGATGCACCCTATGCTGCCAGGCTTCTGAGCAACACACCTGTGGCCCTGCAGCCACCCATGTTTAGGCACCATCGGGACCCTTGGCAGGAGAGGGAGGCTTGGGGGCCATCTCCAGAAAAGGCTCCTCCCTGTCCTACCACCAGCCCTGAGGACCACCCAGAGGGTGCTAAAGGGAGGCCCTAGCAGGCAGGTGGCTGCGGCATTTCTGGGCCGGGCCGGGCATGTGGGGTAAGCCCGTCCCTGCCGCCTGGCCAGCTGCCCACAGTGCAGGGGGCTGATTATGCAATCGGTGCACGCCCTGGGGCCCACCAGTCAGTTAGCCAAGACAGGCTCGGCCTCTTGGCTGCAGGGTATTTTGAAAGCACTGAAGAGATTGGGGGTGGGGAGTAGGGGGATTGCTTAAGAGAAGCATTATTATTCAATTATTTTTTTTCTCAAGTGTAAACAGTTAAATTTGGAGAAACAAAATCAGTTTTAATTTCCTAATTTCTATTCATCCCATTGTTTTCAGGGAGCCAAGAACAGGGCTTCCAGACATTGTTAGCTGAGATTCGTTATTCATTAGTCGCCAAAGCACTTTTTTTCCACCAGAGAAAATTGGCAGCAAACTATTTTCATCTTTTCCAGTAAGCCGTCCTTTGTACTCAGAGTCTATTCTTCTGACAGATAAACATTGTAGAAAAAAATATGGCTTTCCTATAAAAGTCATTTATTTCATTCCAGGCCCTCAGACATCTGGGTCTCCTCTGCTCACAGCCCAGTAAAAGTTGAGGCCTTGTGGAGCCCTGTGCCCAGGCAGGGCTGGGTGAGGGCCAAGAGGGCAGACCCTTCCCCACCTTACAAGGCCACCAGTCATGGGACAGAAGGGCTCGGGGCTCCTGCTCTCCACCAGCCTGCACTTTCTTCAGTGGGTCCCCCAGGGCAGACCCTAAGAGCTAACACTCAAGGGTAACTGTAGTCGGTGACCCCTGGCGTCCCCCCCAGTCTCGCCCACCCCAGTGTGAGTAGTGGTCCTGAGGATTTCCGAGTGGAGGAAGGCACATCTCTCCATCTTCCACAACCCTGCCCCTCTGCTGCATGCCCACGGGGCAGCTTGGCCTGGAACCTAACCTCTGGTGACAGGGCTGACCTTGTCACGCCTTCGACTTCACCAGGCCCCTGGCTTTGACAGCCTGGGGTGGAGAGGAGGAGACAGGTGCATAGCATGGAATGTGAAGTGAAGGGGCAGGCAGGGGATGCCAGGGACAGGCAGAGGCTTCAGATGATGAGAGCAGGAACATACATCCTGGAGCAGAAAGCCCCGGACTCCCAACTCCAACAAGCAGCTTGTGAACAGGACTGATGCCCCATGGCATCTCACCTGAGCACAGGGACCATCAATTCAGGCAAGGTCCTCCGGCTGGGGCACCCTGCCCTCCTGCCTAGCCTTTAGGTCTGTGGCCCTGATCAAAGTGTCATGGGCCAGGGTCCCCATCCCTTAGGTGCCTGTGCCTACAGCATTACCCACAGGGATTGTGATGCCTTGAGGCCTCCACCTCCAATCCGACCTGCTCAGACCAGGCCAGGGTGGCTGTCCCTGCCGTTGGGGAGTCACAGTCACTGCCCTTCCTGTTATGCCCAGCCTCAGAGGCTGAGCCGGCCTGTCTCTGGTTACCTTACATGAACCACTAATTGAAGTCTGATGTTCTTGGCCCCCAAACAGTCAGAAATGACAGCTCTGTCTCCAACAGCTCGGCTTCCCAGGGGAGCGAGGGCAAGCTCAGATCCCGACCAAAAGGGCTACATGATGGCCCCTCGCTCCGGGGCCCTGGCTGCAGGCTGGATGGGTGCCCAGGGCAAGGCAGGAACTCTGGTGTCATTGTCCCCAGCCCCACCTGCTGTGCCTGTACCAGTGGGTAGACTCAGGCTGGTGTGTGCTAGAGGGCAAGTGGGGACAGACGGGGGGCTCGCTGTCACTCATTCCTCCCCAAAGACTGGGGGTTGTTTCCCAGGGTTCAGTGGAGGGGCCTAGTGTGTCCCTCTGGGAGCCATACCCCAGGCCGCACACACAGAGGCACATGTGTGTTTGCACAGGTACACACTGGCGCTAGCAAGCCCATCCTGATAACCGCACCTGTCCCTCTTCCTGGACAGTCACATGGAAAACCTGGGACATGGCTTGTGGGGGCCGGGACCCAGACTTCTGGGGCTGTTTCCACTTGAACTGCCTGGAAGGAGTGGGCTAGTAGGAAAGATGCAGCCCAGGAGGCCTCACAGCCCTTAAGAGCTTTTTTGGCTTCAGTGGTTTGGCTGCTACCATGGCCCCTGGCTGGGAGAGGGGCCTGGGTGAGGGCAGCCATACACTCTGCCTGCCCAAAAGGACTGTCTGGGCAGTGTGCCCTGGTTTGTGCACAGGGGTGTCCACAGGACTCTCGTGGAGGCAGTTCCAAGAGCAGCACATGGCCAGGGACACTCAAAACCTGGGGCTATGTGCAGAGTTGTACCAGAAGTGCCGTGGCCCAGCACTGTAGGCTGAAGCTGGCCCTCAACTGCTCATCTGTCCCCTGATGAGGCGGTGATGCCAGTGGCCAGCCCTGGAGCCATCAGCTGGGTCCCCCCCCCACACCTCTCCTTGCAGGGTGTGGAGCGTGTGGACCAGCCCGGCCTGCGCAGCCTCCGTACCGCACGCCACCTGGAACCAGGCATGGTACTCACAGTGGAACCGGGCATCTACTTCATCGACCACCTCCTGGACGAGGCCCTGGCTGACCCAGCCCGTGCCTGCTTCTTTAACCGTGAGGTCCTGCAGCGCTTCCGCGGGTTTGGTGGGGTAAGTGCCCCAGGGCCCCGAACTCCTGCTCCCATAACATCTGCTACCCCACTGCAGCTGCTCACCACCTGTGTCTGTTCAGGGGCCCTCCTGGGAGGAGGGACAGTCTTGACTGCCTCATTAGAGAAGGGCCTGGTTTGCCCCTCCTGTGGCTGTCACCTGACAGGTTCTTCGGCCCTCAGTGGGAGGAGACAGATTCTACAAAACCCCTGCCTACTGTAGGGCTCCTTCCACTGGCCAGGACAGAGTTAACAGGTGACAGGAGCAGATGGCCCTGTGGGAGGAGCCTTAGGGACAAGCCCCTCCATCTCAGGAGTATCATCCACTGCTCAGGGAGAGCTCCTCTCAGTGTTGGGGTTGGCTGGAGCCGGTCTGACCCTCTGTCCTCGCACAGGAAGCCAGCTCTGTAGTTATGAGTGTCTCTGCCTGACCCAGGTCCGCATCGAGGAGGACGTGGTGGTTACTGACAGTGGCATGGAACTGCTGACCTGCGTGCCCCGCACCGTGGATGAAATTGAAGCCTGCATGGCAGGCCGAGACAAGGCCTTTACTCCCTTCTCTGGACCCAAGTAGAGCCAGCCGGGAAGACCCAGCAGGCCTGGGGGCCTGGCCTTGCAGCCTCCCTTCCCCACTGTCAGCCTGCTGACCGGCCCTCCACTCGTAGAGATGGTGCTTGGGAGTCACACCTGGTGTCCACCTATGATCATACCAAATAATGCTTTTTCTAGGGAGGAAACACTTTTTTTAATGAACCTCCTGCAAGATCACACCCTTTATCTGTGATGTACCTTGCCTAAAGGACTGTGACTTAAAATGCTGATTAACTTTATTTTGTTCTTTATAGCAACTAAAATGTGTCTGTCATTTGCATTCCTTTTCTCAGGAAGATGCATTTCCAGTGTTTTTTCTCAAAAATCAATATGCAGAATAGAATTTACAATAAAAGTTTTTCTGAAATGATCCTTTGTGCTCAGTTCCCTTTTTTTTTTTTATTTTAGAGATAGGGTCTCACTCTGTTGCTCAAACTCCTGGCCCCATGCAGTCCTCCTGCCTTGACCTCCTAAAGAGATCACAGGCCTGAGCCACCACACATCCTTCTTCATTTGTCCCTTCGCAGGTGAGCACGTGGGACCCAGGCCCTGAAAGGATGGTCACCTCAGGTGAGCATCAGCAGTCAGTTCCCAGGATTGATCTGCCGGTGGCGCAGGCTCAAGGAACAAGGGTAGCGTCCTCCCTAGAGGCCGAGAAGGCTTGGCTCCACTCTCCCCGTCACCTGCTTTGAGGCTTTCTAAGCACACAGGATCAGAGCCACTGGGGCATTTGGTAAAAGAGTCCTGGGACCGACAATCAGAATCGACAGAGGTGACGCCCTGGGAATTGTGACTCCCCTACGCTCCTCACGTACAGACGTGAGAACCTCTCTGGGGCAACGCTGCGGCAAGGCGCTGTGCCACGCTCTACCCTGCCGGTACCAGCGCAGCCAGGGGTTTCACGTGGGGGTGGGAAAGGCAGCCAGCCGTGCAGAAAGACCTGAGGTGCTCAAACTGACAGAGTGGCCTTGCCTTCGCCCAGGCTGAAAGGCTAGCCAGCAACCTCAGAAGGCTCTTTGAATCAGTTACTGCCTCAAAGCAGGATTTCTGAAGGTGTCAGAAGCATGGAGCACTTGAGGCACAGTTGTTTAAGCCTGAGATTTGATTTCTTTTTCAAGTAGGACATAATAGCAAACTGGCATCCATCGGACGGGCTTCCACCCAAGCACAAGGCAAAGGAGGGCTTGCTCACTCCTTCCCTGTGTGACTATTTGTCTTTCTGAAGTAGAAGCTCACCTGCCAAACTCAACTCAGGCAGGAAGCTGTCCAGGGCCCCGCTGTGCCTGGTGCTTGCCAGTGGTGAAATACCTGTCCTTACCTCTGCTTGTCCCACAGTCCACGGACTGCCCCACCCCAGGAGCTTGCCTCTAGAATTGTATACACCATTCCAGATGTATCTTCTCACAGTCCTCTCATCCAGGAGTTTCTGAGCCAAGGTGAAGGGCAAGTGGGAAGAAAGGATGTCAGAAGAGGCCGTGAAGGGGCAGGAAACCGCAGCCCAAGCTAGCCATTTTGAGACGTCCCTGGAGAACTGAGTACGAATAGTTTCCCAATGGAAATACCACAAAAGTACTTACGATGTGGTCACATTAAAATAAAAGCCAAACTCAGTTTCAAAGCACCAGTTATCTTATTTGCTTCTAAGATTCACATCTGTCCTTTAAGGTTTTCTGCCGGGACACAGGTGTGTTTCCTGTACCCACTTGTGGCTCTGAGCATCAGTCACAGAGGAACGCGTCGTCCTCCTCTCTCCGTCCTTCTCCTCCGACACGCCATACTACAGCAGCCTGCTTCACGTAAATGTTTTCTCTGGTTATCAAGCAAGGAGAAATCTCAGTAGCTCAACACTGTCCAGGAGGCCACTAGAACAGAGATGTAACCACTTAGCCTGGGTCAGTAGGTCAAAGGTCAGCTCCACACTCTACAGAATTTGTGCAATCTGGGAAATACACTGGAGATCTTTCCAGAAAGCTGTGGTTCTAAAACAGAGTTCTGGGAAGGTCTAGGTATTCATTCAGTAAACGAGCATCCATCTACTCTGAACCAGCACAGTATAAAAACATGATTCCTCCTCTCGGAGCCTGTAGTCCGAGAGGCTTCACCTTAAACAGACACACGGACGCGTACATTGTCTCCCACCCTGGAGAGTGACAGACCGACCTCGTGGACAAAGCTGGGGGCCGAGATGGGAAGCGCCGAGTGAAAAGCCAAGGGTGGTGCTGCCAGGTCTAAGGAGCTGTCCCAGGAAGGGGAAGAAAGCTCAGGGAAACCCGGGGCCGAAACAGAACTAGACAGGGGGAAAGGAGGGAAAGAAGTGGACACAGGATCAGAGCCACGTCTCCAGGACGCTGGGTGCAGTGGAGAGCAACAGAACGGTTCTGAGGCGCAGGGAATTTTCCTGGAACACCAATGAGGAGCCAGTCACCACGTCCAGGCAGAGACAGGACAGCCCTGCATGGGGGGTGGCTGGGGTCGGAGAGGCAGCCAGGTTCAAGATCCGTTAGGATGTAGAGCTGACAGGCGGCGGTGTGGACGAGGATCTGGCTCTACAGCTGCTCCTGAGGAGGGGCGCGACCGTCTGGGCTGCAGAGCGTGACGCGTGACTGCCTCACTAACCACTCTGTTCTTTATCAAGCCCAAGTCTACAACCTCCACATTTTTCTTGATGCTGCTACATGACTTTCAGGCCTAGAGCTCTGTGACAAGTCCGGATGCTGGAAGAATTTGTAGGCACTGGCGTCCTCCTCCTCGTGTGTATAAAATGCTCCTGAACTCTCTGGTACAGATGTGCGGTCGTCTCCTACTGCTTTTGTTACCGAAGACCTGGCACCTCCACAAAGAAATAACCTCTCTCAAAAATTTAAGATATTATTAGATTCAAAATTATAACTAATTCATAAGAATAAGCTGGGACATACTACCCACAGAAATAATCACTATACTGTAATCTTTATTAAGATGTAACAAATGGACATTTATTTCCCAAGATTGAAAACTACTGTAGGATCACAGAAGAAAAGGATCTAAGTGGCATCTTCTCTTGAAACCCTTCCAATCAGCTTCCTGGCCCCCCATCTTTATGAAATTGGCAACTGACTTCTCCACGTATGACGTCCCGTGAATGAAGGTGCGCACACATTATGGAGCTGTGGTGAGGGGAGGCCTCACTTCACAACCTACCAACTCCTCACTGCTCTCGGGGGTGTCACAAGCCACATGCAGTTTACGTGAGGGTGTTTTTGCTTATCTGAGTTGGCAGGTACCATGAAAATTATGCACGAGTCTTGTTTTTGCTCATCAGTGTTCATTAGCGTTTATGAAGTCAATGTGCACCCCAAGACAGCGCCTCCCCTTCCGCTGTGGTGCTGGAAACCAGGCCTGAGGCGTGATTACGTAGAACCTACTTACCACGGCCCCCCGCTCTACTTTACGTTTTTAGATTATACCAAGTGACTGAACTATAACTATAGATATACCCCGTGTTCAGAGAAAACCACCTCCCCGTGCACTAAGGGAAATAGGGGATGTGGACCTGGACAAAGTAACTCTTCCTGTCCCTCCCAACCCCCGCCTGACCCACAGACTGGGAACAGGGAGGACAGCCCAGCCGGCCCTGCCACTCTGAGCCATCTAGCACCGCTGGACCCCAAGACTGGGAGCAGGGGGGACAGCCCGGCCGGCCCTGCTACTCTAAGCCATCCAGCACCACCCAACTCCCAGACTGGGAACAGGGAGGACAGCCCAGCCGGCCCTGCCGCTCTGAGCCGCCCAGCACCACCCGACGCCCAGACTGGGAACAGGGAGGACAGCCCGGCCGGCCCTGCCGTTCTGAGCCGTCCAGCACCACCTGACTCCCAGACTGGGAACAGGGAGGACAGCTGGCCGGCCCTGCCGTCTGAGCTGTCCAGCACCACCCGACGCCCAGACTGGGAACAGGGAGGACAGCCTGGCCAGCCCTGCCACTCTGAGCCATCCAGCACCACCCGACTTCTAGACTGGGAACAGGAAGGACAGCTGGCCGGCCCTGCCGTCTGAGCTGTCCAGCACCGCCAGACCCCCAGACTGGGAACAGGGAGGACAGCCCGGCCGGCCCTGCCGTCTGAGCCGTCCAGCACCGCCGGACCCCCAGACCGAGAACAGGGAGGACAGCCCGGCCGGCCCTGCCGTCTGAGCCATCCAGGACCGCCGGACCCCAAGACTGGGAGCAGGGAGGACAGCTGGCCAGCCCGGCCGTCTGAGCCGTCCAGCACCGCTGGACCCCCAGACTGGGAACATGGAGAACAGCTGGCCGGCCCTGCCGTCTGAGCCATCCAGCACCGCCGGACCCCAAGACTGGGAGCAGGGAGGACAGCCCAGCCGGCCCTGCCGTCTGAGCCATCCAGCACCGCCAGACCCCCAGAATGGGAACATGGAGGACAGCCCGGCCGGCCCTGCTGTCTGAGCTGTCCAGCACCACCGGACCCCCAGACTGGGAACATGGAGGACAGCCCGGCCGGCCCTGCTGTCTGAGCCGTCAGCACTCCTACTGCTTTCCCCTGTCCATTACAAAGAAACCCACAATGAAACACAGTCATTGTTTCAAAGGTTTTTTTTTATTTTAAATTCATTGAAAGAAATAAAATTATACTTAAAAAAATAGAGTAATCTCACAAACTGAGGAAAGCCAGGAACAAAAAGAACAAGTGAGCACTTCTTCCTGAGAGGCGGCCCTGAGGGCTGCAGAATGGACTTCCTCCTTCCCAGCTTTTGTCAAACAAAAGTGTTTCCTATTTCTAAGGCATCAAAAAGCACTGAGAGCGCTAAGTGGGTTGTTCAGGTACAAAGTGACAAGCCCTCTACAGAGGATTAAGAAACATAAAAGTTGCTACAGTTTCCTTTTTTAAATATCAATACTAAATTGTACACCTACTTTTTCTGTAAATTTGAGAATTTCACACTCAAGACCAGAATTTCAAAAACCTGGTTAAATTTTATTAAAGTCTTACTACTTCTTAGTAAGAACGTCAAAGCATCCCAGTGACCGCCAAGGGGCCAGCAGCAAGAAAAGCCACTGTGCTCTCACCACCTGCAGCCCAAACCAGCGAAACACCCACCCCAGACTCCTGTGCAGCTAGAAATGCAGACGACAGCCTGAGCCCCTGGACCCGCCTGCAGAGGTGGAGCAAATCCTCACAGTTCCTAAGCGACACCCAGCAAAAGTTACAACAGTCACTTTACAATTCTCAAACCTCTAAACTTATTCATTCCCCATACTTGGTTTCCCTCAGTTTTATACTGAAAAATCTGTCAAACTAAAAACTTTCATTCCCAACTACTTCAGTAAGATAGTCAAGACAATGGTGAACATTTCTGTTCTATGCACGACTGCGCCCTTGTCCTAAGTTTTGATTGGCATAGGTAACAGGAAAAGCTTTCATCAGGTTTTCCCAAAGTTCCAACCTTGTGTCCTGATTTGAAATATTGTGCACACATCCCTGATGATCCCTAAAGCTTCTTTTTCAAGATGTTTAAGTCAAGTCATATAATTGGTGACCATAAATCCCATGGGGATTTCAATTTATGAAAAACATTTTTTAGTGAATAAGGGATCAAAATGTCTGTAGCATCTATTATAGGTGCTTAAAGATTCAAATGACCTAGGCAGAGAATCCTAGCACTCTGGGAGGCCAAAGCAGGTGGATTGCCTGAGCTCATGAGTTTGAAACCAGACTGAGCCAGAGTAAGACCTCATCCCAGGCATTGTGGCAGGCACCTGTAGTCCCAGCTACTTGGGAGGCTGAGGCAAGAGAATCACTTAAGCCCAAGAGTTTGAGGTTGCTATGAGCTATGTGACACCATGGCGCTCTACCTAAGGTGACAGAGTGAGACTATTTAAAAAAAAAAAAAAAGATTCAAGTGACCTAACTGCATCACCAATTAATTATATAACATCGATCAGTAGGATTCTATGGTATCCTGGTTATTCAAAACATTCATCAGCCTTTATGAGGAGATCAATACTCCAGCCAAAGTGAACAAGTACTGGACCCTAACAGAAACCTATTTCTTGGCTCTGTATGTGTTAATAACTCTCCTGGGACAACATCTCATGGAACAACCCTGGGCTCCTGTCTGACATTCAGCAGGGCCCTGTGACCCTAACAATGGCTTTGCTGAGTTGCAGGGCACTGCGATGTCTTCTCCTGCCCAGGAGGATATAGAGTCGGCGACCCCCAGGGTGCAACTTGAGTCACATTCTGGTTACATTATCCCAAGTCCTAGTCTGAAACAGCAATGTGGCCAAATGAGATGCCTGGTGACACAAACTTTTAATCAGATACGATTCAGTTTCATCACCAGCCCAGAAACAAAGAACTACACAACAGCCAACAAATCTGAGCGAGACCTCCTCTCTCGGTTCTACCAACACTGACAGAAGCCAGACTAGATTCCCTGCCTGAGTGACTGCCAGGAAGTCTGAACAGAAACGTCAATATCCTGAGTTTTATCAGCATTTTCTTTCTAAAATAATTTATGGGACATAAAAGAACATGACTAAGCAGAAGCAGTGGTATATAAAGTCTAGCAGAACGGTCACTAGCCAGAGAAAGAGATGTATAACAAAAGTATAAAAAGATGTATTTAAGTGAATAAATTAAAGGTTAAACCTTACGCTTTCAAGTTTTCTTAAACAATAATTTTGGGAGATGGCATAGAGTTGATAGATTTTTCTAATAATCACTTGGTTAAGATCAAATACCAAAATGATCCTTTACAGGAAGCCTTTGCCTTTAAAAATCATAGCCCCATGGCAGTTATTTTGAACACAGAGAAAATTACCTGCTGAGTTGATTAATATTCCAGCTCCCAATCAGCATGTGTCATCAAACTGCTAAGACATTTTGTTTACTAGCCTGACTGTCAAAACGTTATTCAAAACAATGCTTACTCTACGAGCATCTGCAGAAACTGAAGTCTTAGTATACAAGCTTCTCTAAATCACTGAGGTCTTTTTAAAGACAAAATAATGTCAATCTAATAACCCACATATATCCAAACCCAATAATTCTAATACGCTTTACTTTTATTTTCTAATAAAACCTATTTTCTTTCTCAATGTTACTTGCACTTTTAAGTCAACTGGCTGTACCCGGACTTTAAGATGTGATGAGCTTTCTTCAACTGACATCACAATTCCAAAGCTTGTCCTTGTTGGGGGAACCAGTCCTAATTATGATAAGATAAAGTTTACGCTATACGTAAAATCACTCCAAGTTACAAAGTGATTGGTTTGTACAGCTCTAAGGACTTAACAATACATAATTTAGAATAAAATCACAAATAGATTGACACAGATGGCATTCAACTTTTCGTAATCCCACTCACATCCCCGTTACAGCCAAGAACCTTCAGCACGACCTGCCGGTTGCCCATTTCTTTTCCCCAATTTAAAAAAGAAGAATTTCTCGGGAAGTCAAGATTTATTACAAATATCAAGGTCCAGGATAATTTTTTACCATGTATCTTTAAAATGCTTGCTTTTTTATCCCCACAAAAGACTGTGTCATTTAAAACCAGACATTTAAATTACAAGGTTAACATGTTTAGCTAATCAACTCTCAGTACTGGTCCTAGAAAATGACCTCCACTGTGTCTTTGAATAATGGAACAAGACAACCTTCACCTACTGGTACGAGTGCTGCAGGGGGTCCCATCCTCTAAGGGTTCGAACCACAGGCTGTGAGTCTGGCGAGGCCCAGGTCTACTGTCCTGAACCACTGGAATCTGTGGCTGTGCTTTCAGTGCTAATGGGCTGCACGTTGTCTGCAAGGTTGTGCGCGTGCTCAAGAAACAAATCTTTTAAGACACTCAGTTCTTTAGTCAGCAATTTGATTTTTGCTTCCAAACGTTCGTTCTCTTCCTTGAGCTGATTCACTCTCTGCAGCGTGTCCTGTGCTTTCTGCTTGCTTTTCAACCGGCTCTTTTTCACGGCCATGTTGTTCCTCTCCCTGCGCTGCCGATACTCATCGCTATTTCGATCCATAGGTGAACTCTTTTTGCTCTGCTTGCTGGGAGCTGCAGCTTTGCCCCCTCCCCCAGGGCCAGCGGGCACCAGCTGAGGGACCTGCTGCAAGCCGCTGGCATGTGCCTGAGTGTGAATGACGCTGATCCCGTTCACTCCTGGAGTACCGTTCTGCTGCGATGGCTTGCTCATTTGGGCGCTCTCCCTGGCCAGCACAGACCGCGCAGAAACCAGCACAGGGGTTCAACAGTTTCCACACTAAACGGCCAAAAAATCTTCACATGTACCTAGTTAAAAAATAAATCATATTAAGATATTTGAAATGACAACATCAAATGAGATTAAACTCTACTGTACCTAACAGCAGGCCAACATTAATTGATTATGCTGAGAAAAGTCTACAGCAACTGCCAACTGTTCCACTGTTTCTGAAGTCTCCCTCATTTAATTTAGAAAGGTAAGCTAGCTCAGAAGCACCAGAAGGCTAAACTCAGCCCACCAGAATCCCTGAGGGTGCTGTCCATCTGCGATTGTTATCAAAAACAGGAGGAAAAACAAAACAGGACCCCGACAATAAGGCAGCATGTACGTGCTAACAGCAACTGACAATCCACCAGGAAGGCATTTGAGATGTTTGGGTTAAATGTGGAAAAGCTGAGTTCCACTGTGATAGAAGAAAGACACCTGCAATGAAGGGTGGGAAAGTCTCAGTCGTTGGTCCAAGTGCAAACACAAAGCTGGAGGGGAGCGCCCAGGCTCCAGGACTGACGGGGACTGGGACTAGGACGCCATCCTCTCTGCATGCTGCTGTCCCAGCATACAGGGGGAATCATCAGGGACTTGAATTTTCTTCTGGACCTTTCTTTAGATCCTCTTGCTTCAGCCTCCCAAGTACTTGAGACTACAGATGCCCACCAGAGCACCCAGCTAGTTTTTCTATTTTATTAGAGACAGGGTCTTGCTCCTGCTCAGGCTGGTCTGGAACTCCTGATCTCAAGTGATCCACCCACCTCAGCCTCCCAGAGTGGTAGGATTACAGATGTGAGCCACTATGCCTGGTCTATGAGATATTTTTAAAAGATGTTTTTTGACTTTTTATTTTTTAAATGACTTCAAATGATAGTACCATGGTTTAGGAGCATTGCATTTAGGAGCTCTGAGACCCATTTGCTCCCCCATCCCACCACGCTTCCACTCATGTTTTTTCTTTTTTGACAAAACTAATCAGACATCTCAACACACACAACCGGGAACCAGGAGGAAAGAAACAAAAGCCCTAATGACGCCTTCAAGGAAGTGTAAGTACCAGGAGCAAGCTGGACAAAGGGACAGCTGCAGCCACGTCACACTAGGGATGCGCTGAGGGGACGCCCTGCCTGCAGAAATGAAGAAAGGGTCAAAGATGCAACTGCTGTGAACCCCACAGTGGCCTCGGCAAGTGTAAAGCAGACCTCCGCCATCCTCAAGGCCCTGCAGGACGGACTGGTCAAGCGGAGTAGGGGAGTGGGCTGTGTCACAGCGCTCTTGGGAATTCAGAAAGCAGTCTTAGGAACCAGAAAATTAGCCTGTTCTCTTTTTATGAAACTGTTAAAACTACTTCCGTGGAAAAAGTTAAAACTTCTTCAATGAAAAATTCTATTCCAAATTATGGAATGCCCCAAATGAGCACATCTCACAGTTATTAAGAAAAGCCCTGTCAGCCATCACCAGGAGCTTCACCCAGACCTTTAGCTGGGCAGGTCCATATAAACTTTGTTTACTGGCCTGCTCTGTAAAAAAATCTCAGCTTCAGAAAGTTCACATAACGCAGAGGTGTACAAACTTTTTCACAGATTTATATCTGCTAAGACACTTAAAATGTCTTACTTTAGAATGAAAGAGACAAAAAATGAGGCCACTGGGCCCCGTACTCTATGGCGGGAAACATGCTGAGAAGCAGTCTACTTTTCATGAAAAACGGAGCATGTCTTAGAGAAGGGTTGTGCTCTGCTCCATGGAGGGCTGAGGAGGGTGCAGACGGGAATGTTCTTGCCTGGTTTCTGATTTGGGCAGCTCTTGTGCCAGGCTATGATGAGACGCTCACCTTTATGTTCCTGAGATGCCTGCCAGAGATCTAGCCATCGGGTCTGCAAATATTTCAGCCAGAAACAAGGGCAAAGAGCACACATGCACTCATCACCTGTACCCCAAAATGCTGAGAATGAGTATCTGCAGGAGGTAGGATGAGAGAAGACTGTAGTTTCCTTTTTGCGGCTCTTCAGTATTTTCCAGTGTTTTATTAATAAATACTACTTTGTTTTGAAATTTTTAAAAAACTCCATACATTATTTCTTTCCATTGCTCAGTGGGTCACCGGTTCTCACTCCACTCCTAAGGCAAGACGGCTTCCTTCCAAGCCGTGAGAAAGACTGCCTCCAAGTCTATCTTCAGCAGTGGACACTTCGCAATCTCCCTTGATAATTACCTGGCCTAATTTTTCTTATAGTTAAAAAGTGGCTGTCCAGGAGTAACCTGAGCCACGCTCACTGCCACCTAACTCTAGTGCTTATCTATCTGGTGTGAAGAGAATATAAATGTCTTACTCAATATTTGAAGAACTTGTTTATTAATAATATCCATCCTGGGATTGTGTTAACCATCATGACCATGTTCATCTTACTTATCTACTCCTCAATATTTCTTTTGCCTTCAGTAGCGTGCCATGGTGTCACAGCTCACAGCAACCTCCAACTCTTGGGCTTAAGCAATTCTCTTGCCTCAGCCTCCCAAGTAGCTGGGACTATAGGCTCCTGCCACAATGCCCAGCTATTTGTTTTAGCTGGTGGGGCCAGGTTTGAACCTACCCCCCTCGGTATATGGGGCTGGCACCCTACCCACTGAACCACAGGTAATGTCCTTCTTAATATTTTTATATACCAATTATATTTTTATTCTTAAAAGCCAATCTCTACAGTCAACTTGATCAAGCTCAGGGAGCAAGGATCCAGACTTGTGCAGATCTGGGGCCAGGGCAGCTCTGGCTCTGGCTGCCCATTCCAGTTTGGGCAAATCCCTTCTCTTTGGTGAGCTTCAATTTCCCATCTGCAAATGAAGGGTGTGGGATGCTAAGAGTCCTTCCAACTGACAATACACCATGACCTTCGGTCACTAAGAACTCTTCTCATCACAGGCTCTAAGTTCAGTGATGTGCGTCCTACGTGCCTGTGTCTGTACCCAAAGGTACAGGAACAGGGAAGGGCTCTCTCATCTTGGTCTGACTCATCTTGTCAAGGTACTAGGGTGAACACAGCAGGCAAGGTGTCGGCTTAAAAATCAAGAGTATTCACTGAACCTACAAACGGGTAAAAAAAAAAAAAAAGTTAAGAAACAGAAACTTGGAGATAATAAAAATACCTCCAGGTATTTTTTTTAAAAGGTTTAAAAAAGGTTTTTTTTAAAAAAGTTCTTCAGCTACTTTTAAAAAAAGTAGCTCTTAAAGTGAAGAGAAAGAAACTTAACCAAGTAATGGGAATCAAAGAGGTTAAGTGGTTAAAAAAAACTTAACCTCAGACAGATTATCAATTTTGTTTTTACAATGAAAAAGACACTATTTTATGCTTCTGTTCCTTCCACAAACATTTACTGAGCACCAACAAGAGGCAAAAAAATAAGTTTGTGTCCAGTCTGGACACTCAACCCTAAATGAAGACTGGCTCCTGCGTGGACAAATATCAAAGTCCAGTCTGCAGGAAGCAGGGTGGCACCTCATTTCCTTCTTACGAATCGTTCAAGAAAGAGTAGGAAAGCTTAAGAGCAGTGCTCTCGAAGTGTGGTCCCTGGATGAGCATCACCCTCACTTAGAAATTTTTCAGAAGTGCAGATTCTCAGATTACCACTGACCCAAATCATCCGAGAGGAGTGAGGACACTGTTTTAATGGGACCCCAAGTGATTCTGACACTGAGATCTGAGAGCCACTGCTCTAGATTAACAATGGATCTTAAGAATGCTGGACTAAATGGGTAACCAGTTTTCTAAAATTCAAACTTCTTAATGTTCATTCAAATCACCAAAAGTTCAAAATGTCAGAATGAGTAAAACAAAATCAATTTTTTTTCAAGTTTCACTTAGGGAAAAAAAAATAAGAATAACCTGCCCAGAACTATGCTGACCCTTTTATCACCTTTCCCCCACATACCTACTAGACCTCTTGCCCTCCAAAACAAACTGTTCACTTAATTTCCTCAGGGAAGGTCGACACTTAAAAATATGCACTGATGTTTCTCCCTTATCCCAAATCTGTTGGGTCTTTGGGAACTGACAATTCTACATAGTACAACCAAAAAAGAAAAAGGAAGCATCATCTCATTTCTACCCTCCCTCTCCATCCCAATGCCACGTTACCCCCGGGTTAACATCATCTCTCAGGGACACGAGTCTCTGATTAGCAAGGCTCCCTCTGATCACTGTCTCTAGAGCAAAGCAGCACTCACACCTGAGGGTCACGCTGTCCACCTGTGGCTCCAGTCTACAGGTCCTGACCTTCTCTCCTGCTTCACACCTCCACAACACTAACCACTGTCCTCAATGGTCTGTGTTTCTCTCTTCTCTGTGCTTCTGTACAATCTGTCAACTTGAGCTCTCTGGCGAGCTCCCTGCAGACTAAGCCAGAGGCCGGACTCTGATCATCTTCACTTCCCCAGCACCTAGTCAGGTCCCTGAAGGGGGATGTACACTCTTTTAGGGAGTAGTATGTAAGTGATCCACTGGGGTATGACAAGAAAATGTATGTTTGTCTTTTTTTGGGTGGGGGGAGGCAGAATCTCATTCTGTCACCCTGGGTAGACATAGCCCACAGCAACCTTAAATTCTTGGGCTCAAGAGATCCTCTTGCCTCAGCCTCCCCAGTAGATGGGACTACAGGACCACAATGCCTGGGTAGTTTTTCTATTTTTAGTAGAGACAGGGAACTCACTCTTGCTCAGACTGGTCTCCAACTCTTTGAGCTCAAGCGATCCACCCACCTCAGCTGCCAGAGTGCTAGGATTACAGGCGTGAGCTGCTGTGCCCAGCTATGTTTGTCTTTTTTACTTTCTAATCTACTTTTAGCGTGATTTGTAATACACAAAATAAAACATTGTTTGTAAATACACATCTATTAGGAGCTCATGCTCATTTTCTTTTCTTACTTATAGGGTTAGGAAGTCAAAAAGTCAGGAAACCAGTGCACCTACCAATATGTAGTATAAGAGTAGTATAAGAACCCACTGCACCATCCCAAGAATATACAATCAGCCTGGAAATGTGACTACCTGTATTTACCATTCCCGTGACCAGGTGAGGCAACCTTAGACCACAAGACCAAATTCACCCCAAAGGGGTCCTATTTGTGTTTACCAGGGGCCTACCAGGGGCCATTTAATTGCCCAGGGATGAAACCACCTCTCCAAGATCAGAACGCCTTTCAGTCACCAAGTGTTCTTGAGAATTTAAAAGATATTCTGAAAAAATGGAAGTTTTATTTCCATCTACTTTTTTTTTTAGGCAGATATTAAAAATAATTGAACCAGCCAAGTGTGCTCACCAGAAGCAGGAATCAAGAAGCTGAAACATGCTTCAGCTCCCTAGCATCCTGTAATTATCTAGCCTTGTTTACCGTACGTTCTTCCAGAAACAGAATCAACCTTAATAACTTATCCCAGATACTACTCAAGTGGTAACAGCTGACCAGATCCTAAGTTAAAACATCAACAACTTTGTGGTGCAGAATTTCTTAGTAAACCAAACCTTTACAGTATTTTATTTCAAGATTTTCCTTGGGAGTCACATTGCTTTAGGAGAGAGATGTGCATTTAGGTAATCTACTTCAAGTAAGGATTCAATTGAGCATAGCTTCTAAGGTAATTTTGTGTCACCCAACAACGTTAAAACCGACGCCGTTTAAAGGTGGCAGATAAACAGTATAAACAGCAAACAAGAGGAAAACCAAACTTAGACCTTCTGAAGAACAGCAACAAACAAACTTACATGGAAGAACAAAATCTCTTTCCCCTCAACATGCATTTCCATCCTCTCTATCCAGACGCCTCTATTTCCCCCCTGCTCTGCTGCCTCCAACCGTGCTAGCAAAGTGCTTTATCGCTTGTACTTCTTTTTCTATTGGACCCGTGGTTGTTGCTGCGTTCAATGGTGAACTGCGGGACACTCAAAAAGATCCTCCTAAATAAGCAAAAAAGTCTTTCGAGTGCTCTCGCTGGCTGCTCTGTCGCTTTATTAACTTCTGGACAGAATTCCAGACCACCACAGAGCCATTTTGGAGGGGCAGAACATATCATCGTATGTGGCACTAAAGATACCGTCCACCTTCTGCTGTTCTGGGAACACCCTTCATCCCCAGGGGCCAATACGAGCCTGGCTTGTCACACCGCATGTTTCGCAGAGGGCCGGGTTCCGGAGGGGGGCACACCTCGCCCTCCATCCCGTCGCCGCCGTCCGCCGCGCTCTGAGCTCGGGGCGCCGGTGGGGGGAGTCGGGGTCGGCGGGTGGCGCCGCGGCGCTGGGCCCGGGCCAGGGATGAGCTCAGCGTCCCCGCCGGGTGTTGCCGGCAGGTTGCATCAGACGCCGCACGGGGCCGCCGCCTGCGCCTCGAGCCTCGCCGGGCCTTCCCCGCCAGCGGGCCACCTCGCACCGGGCCGAGTCTCCCCGAGCCGGGCCCGCGCCCAGGCGAGCGGGCGGCCCCGCCGCGGCCTCCTCCCCGGTCTCTGCGTGCCCGCCCGCGGCCTCCTTACCTGCGCCTCCGGCCCGCCCGCCCCCAGGCGGCCTCCGCTCCGAGCAGCCCCGCGCGGCGCGGCCCGACGCGACCCAGGCCTCGCAGCCCGCGAGTCAGCTAGGAGGAGCGACGGTTACGAAACCGGCAGCCTCCGCCCGTTCCGCCGCCGCGGCCACCGGCTTCCCCTCCTCGCCGGGACCCCGCGCGCGCGGCCGCCACCACCTCGACCAATGGGAGCTCAGGGCTCCGGACTACGCAACCTCTCCTGGAGACGGGCAGCCTCTCCAGCCAATCGCGAGCCGTCTGGCTGCGGGAGGCGGGCAATCGGCGGGGGCGTTGGCCCCGGCTCGGCGGGGCCGGCGGGTGTGGCGGGTGTGGCCGGAGCTGGCGGCGGCTTGTTGCACCGCCCGCGGTCCCTTGGCTGCTCCCGCCGGCTGGCGGCGGCGGAGACCCAGTGCCGTGGGCGGGTTGCGGCGAGAAAAGTTATGTTCAAGTCGGAGGGTTGAAGAACCATCACTTTGAAAAGGCCGCACCTGCCTTTGGAAAACATTTCCCTAGGTGGTTTTTGAAATAAACGATTTCTGTTCTGGTTTTGCCTCGTCCTCTGGCGGCAGGGGGGACCTCGAGCGGCGTCCCCTGGAGGCCTGCAAAGTCTCTCGGAGCGCTGGCAGCACTCGCCGCCTCCCCCGGAGGCCGGCGTGCGTGCGGTGCAGCCCAGAGCCAAGTCCCAGACCCGCGCCGCCCGGAAGGCGATTGCAGACTTTGTGATTGAAAACGAATGAAGCTAAATTTGTCCTACGTAGGATAGCTATAGATGTCACCTTCGCGAAAGCTGCAGGTTGTGGCTCGTTGTTAGGGTGTAATGAATTGAATTTGCAAAATCGATTCCCTTGTGGTGTCCTCCAGCTGAACGAACAGGTGAAAGACGTGATTCCCTAAAAATGAATAGTTATCCACTTATCTAAGACAGCTCACCGGAGGATCCGAAAGCATTTTAAAACCAGGAAGCAGCGAGCCGGGCAGAGGGCAAGGAACGCTCGCTCAATAGGTTTGATTGCTTCCTCTTTGGCAATTCATATCGTTCAAAAAATAGAGGCTTTGAAAGAGGAAGTGTTTCTTCATCGTCCATGGGAACAGCTCTCCCCATAAGACTGTTTCGAGGAATGAATAAGAAATGATAAAACGAAGTAAAAATTAAAAGGGGCAACACAACTACAAGTGAACAATGGTAGCCACTGTCGTACACTTGGGAGAATAACACAATATCATCCAAACCAGTGTGTTCTTGACTTTGGCTGTCAGTATTCTGAGCTGAAATTTCTTTGATCAAGATGGTTAGCACTGTGAAAATTGGATTAAGAACTGAACATTCGCTAATCACTTAAAAATTGTAGGAGAAAAACACGTAAAGGTATATTCAATTATTCTCTGGTTTGCTAACTGCTCTGGCAAGCTGTTCAGCAGTCTCTGTGTCTCTGTCTGGGCAGGCCTTCCACAACCAGCAGGTCTGGTCAATGCCCAAGAGATGGGTATTTATTTACCAGCTGGTAGCTGGTAATTCTTCTACTCACTTTACAAATACATAATTTGTGCCAACTATGTGCTGAGCTGTGGGTTCAATGAACAAGACAAATACTGTCTCTCCCACGTGAATCTTACACTTAAGAGCCAGGGAAGCAGGCATTCAGTAATTACCCAATTTTTTTTTTCAATTATCATTTTCCTAGGTATTACAAGAAAGAAATACAGGATGCGGTGACAAATTATAGAAAGAGAACCAGACCTAGTGTGTTGGGTCAGGGAAGACCTGAAAAACGGGTAGGATTTTGCTTGGCAGCACAGATACGTGGATGCCAGTCTTGTCAAATGGTCCTGTGACACTAGAAATTTAAGGCCAAAGTGACTGAAGTGGAGGGCCCCCGTCCAGACTGATGGGAGCCAGGTAGGCACAAGAAGGGTTCAGATTTTTGCCTAAAGGATGGGAAGCTTCTGAAAGGTTTGCTCTCTCTGTAAGGAAAGAGAGCTTGGGAAGGCGCAGAAATCCACCATGTCACAAGGACCCAAGCATCACAGTCAAAAAGTACCTATTGATTGACCCAGTGCTACGTCTCAGAAAATTGTAGTTTACTTGGTTACCACAGCTTATCACTTTGTTTCCATAACGTAGAGGAAAAATTTAGTAATTTAAAATTTTTTTGTAATTTGAAAGCCAGTTCACTGTAAGTCTACTATGCAAACTTAACATAAATTCATGTGTATTTGGAAAGTCTCTGGAAAATTAACCCCCCTTAATGGGAGACTGAGACCTAGACCTGTCTTATTTGGACAAGTAGGAAAATATCTCTCACAGGTTTGAGTCTCAGCAATATTTATTGTGGCATATTATTGTGATAATATGGTTATCTGTCATTCTGCATTGATTAGGGCTTTGATTGGAAATAGGTGAAAACCGGCCCTGACTAGCCTTAGCATAAAAGATGGACTTGGTGAAAGATATAACAACACTCTTCACAAAATACCCATGTCATGTCAGAACTCAAATGCTTTATATGTGTGTCTGTCTGCCTATTGATTTAATTATTCTTTCTGTTCGCACACAAATTTTCTGTTTTTATTTATTTAATTCAGAATATTAAAGGGATACAAATGATTTGGCTACACGCATTGTTTTTGTACAGTCTGAGTCAAAGTGATAAAGTGCCCATCACCCAGGCAGTGCGTTATACCCATGAGGTGTGATTTTACCCATTCCCTCCCACCCCCACCACCTGCCTGATTTCTATCAGTTTTATTTTCATATGTGTACATGAGTTGTTGATCGATTCATTCCAATTTACGAGTAAGAACATGCAGCATTTTTCCACCTTGTCAACTTCACTTAGGAGAACGGTCTCCAGTTCCATCTAGGTTCTTTCAAAAGGTGTCTGGACAGCACCTGTGTCTCAGTGAGTAGGGCACCAGCCCCATATACCAAGGGTGGTGTGTTCTAACCCAGCCCCGGCCAAAGTGCAACAGAAAATAGCTGGGTGTTGTGGCCGGCACCTGTAGTTTCAGCTACTCAGAGGCTGAGGCAAGAGAATCGCCTAAGCCCAGGAGTTGGAGGTTGCTATGAGCTGTGATGCCACGGTACCTACTGAGGGTGATAAAGTGAGACTCTGTCTAAAAAAACAAAAAGGTGTTAGTTCACCGTTTTTTATGGCTGGGTCGTACTCCATGGTGTACATATATCACATTTTATTAACCTCATGTATTGACGGGTGCTTGGGTTCACACACTTTCTTCACATGGCAGCTGACAACCTCACGGTTCACAGCTTAGATCACTAAAAGGCCAACTCTCTTCTTAAGTTCTTGTTCCAAAAGTCCTAGGCAAGGACTAGGCCTGGCCCAGCTGGCTCAAGTGCTGGTCCTGGAACAATCAGCTGGCCAGGAGCAGGTCAAGACGTCCTAACACGGCTGCCCCGGAGGAGCAGGCTGAGGCAGCCTGTTCTCAGAGGAGAAAGGGGTGCTGAGCAGACAACCCCACCAGTATCCACTTCAAATGGCAGACCAGGCTGCGGTCACTCCGAGGGAAGCTTAGTCACTCTGGCCGACTGATTTGTTCTTTCCCTTGGGCCATTATCCCCATCCTTGGGGGCAAAATTTAAACTCCCAGTTTTACTTTTGGAAGCACTGTTTGGAATGATAACATCGAAGACACTAAATCAGCAGTTCTCAACCTGTGGGTCACAACCACCCACCAGGAACTGTATTCAAGGGTCGCGGCATTAGGAAGGTTGAGAACCACTACACTAAATGGTTTAATCAGAACATCCCCAAATCTCATAAATGAGTCTAATGCATGAAAGAAAAAAAATCTGACATAGTCCAAACTCAAATGGTAGACAGTGTACACGTCCATTGTAACGCACTGTTCTGCTTGTCAGATTTCATTAGCTTTTAAGTTAAGGCATCTCATCTGTGCACTTAAGGACAAGTACATGTCACCTGTGCACACATAGATAGGTACATGCCATGTGAGCTCATGCAGGTAGGGATGTATCATCCCCACGCAGGACGTCTATGTGTATACAGGAAAATGAATGCCTGTCTTTGCACACGGGATAGGAGTATGCCTTCTGTATACAGAAGGCAAGTACATGACAGCTGTCTACTCTGAGAGCAGTAATCTTTATTTTTGCGAGCCCAGGGGGGTCTTATTCTTATATCTTTACTCCACTGAATAAGCACAATTACCTGGTATATGCTGATTGCAATGCAAATTATTCTAGAATAATTCTGTTCTAACAGAAGTACCAAACTGAAGATAAATGGGTATTTGTTTGTGCTGTCTGTGACACCAGTCTCCATCGTGACAGCACACTGGGCTCGGAGACAGAACTGGGTGATGCGGGCTGACGCTGAACCTCCACTTCCATTCCTCATCAGCGGAGAGGACTGACCGAGAACACTTCACAGGGTTGCTCTGAGAATTAAGAAATGCCGGCATGGAAATGAGCCAGCATTGTGCCTGGCACCTGAGCAGCCACAAAATAAGTCTGGTTTATTTTTTGGCTGGGGCTGGGTTTGAACCCGCCACCTCTGGTATACGGGGCTGGCACCCTACTCCTTTGACCCACAGGCACCATGCCCTAAGTCTGTTTTTTTTTTTTCTTTTTATTTGTCCATCCCAACATACTGCTGCTTGGGAGCCAGTACTTCCTTGCTAATATCATTCTCTAATTAAAGGAACCAGACTCTTTGGAAAAGTGCTAATTCTAAGACTGCAGCAGGAAGTACATAAGATAAGCCTGGAGAATCTTTTTTTTGTTTGTTTTTCTTTTTTTAGATAGCGTCTCACTTTGTCACCTTAGGTAGAGTGCTATGACATCACAGCTCACAGCAACCTCAAATTCCTGGGCTCAAGCAATCCTCTTGCCTCAGCCTTCCAAGTAGTTGGGACTACAGGCACCTGCCACCATGCCTGACTATTTTTAGAGACTGGGTCTCACTCTTGCTCGGGCTGGTCTCAAACTCCTAAGCTCATGCAATCCACCCACCTGGGACTCCTAGAGTGCTAGGATTACAGGCATGAGCCACTGTGCCCAGTAAGCCTGGAGCATCTTACAGTGCTAGAAGGTAAGGAGCTGCTCAAAAAGCAAAACCATGGAGACAGATGTCTTTGGCAGCTCCAGCTTCCATAACAAAATATCACAGGCTGAGCAACTTAAACAACACAAATGTATTTCTCACTGTATGGAAGTTGGGATGTCCAAGATCAAAGTTCTGGCAAGGTTAGTTTCATTCCCAGGCCTCTTCCCTTGGCGTGAAGGCAGCTGCAGTCTCCTTGTGATCTCTGCTTTGTGTACCTAATTCTCTGGTATCTCTTCTTAGAAGGTCACTAATCTCATGATGGGGACCCCACCCTCATGACCTCATCTCAACCCTAATTACCTCCAAAGGCCTCATCTCCAAATACCATCACATTATACAGGTTAGGGCTTCAGCATATGAATTTCAGGGGGCACATTCAGTCTGTCAAAGGGTCATAGGAGCCAAATGAAAGAGCCCCCAATGACAAAATCTGCAATTATTTGAGTGGCAAAGTAAGTAATGTAGTATTGAATTATAACCCAGAGTATAAAACATCCATGAGTCCACACAGACATTAATAAATGATTAAATAAAGGATAGAAGAGACAAATCTCCCATGCATAAGAATCCCAAATAATTTATACTCTGCCCTTAGGTATAGAAGCTTAAGCCCATTTCTTAAGTGTGGGCTACACAGAGTGACTTCTTTGTGAAGAATCAGATTTGGAAGGGAGAAAAAAAAGAGTAACAAAGACTACTTCAGCTAGGTGATCAAAGTCAACCTCGGCACCATAACCAGGTGGACAAGTTCCCTGAGTAAAACCAAGATGAAAATATCAGTTTACCTTTGGTCTTACCCCCAGGAACCCATAACCTTAGTCTAGCTATGAGAAAAATGTAAGGCAAATACAGGGGAATATTACAAAATACCTTCCCAGGACTCCTCAAAATTGTCATGTTCATCAAAACAAGGAACGTCAAGGAGGGGGAGAAGGGAGACGGGGGTGCGGGTGTGCTCTCACCTAATGGGGGCACACTGTAAGGGCACACAGCACACCTCCTGGGTAAGGGGCATAACTACAACAGGGACTCTACCTAACAAATGCAAACACGTAACCTAGTAGTTTGTACCCTCATAGTAATCTGAAATTTTAAAGAAGAAAAAACAAGGAAAGTCAGAGGAAATGTCACAGTCTAGAGTAGCATTTTCAACCTTTTTTATCTCACGGCACACTTGAGCCTATAGTTGAACTTCTGTGGCACACTTAAATTATGTTGATAAAAAAAAATGTAGGGAGGTGCCGGTGGCTCAAAGGAGTAGGGCGCAGGTCCCATATGCTGGAGGTGGCGGGTTCAAACTCAGCCTCAGCCAAAAAAATGCAAAAAAAAAAAAAAAAAGTAAATGAAAAAGAATATACTTACTATGCTTTTGAACTTCTTTTTTTTTTTTTTTTTTTTTTTAGACGGATCCACAAGCTAAACCCCTGGGTAGAGTGCAAAGGAATCAAAGCTCATAGCAACCTCCAACTCCTGGGCTCAAGTGAGTCTCCTGCCTCCGCCTCCCAAGTAGCTGGGACCACAGGCGCCCGCCACAACGCCCGGCCATTTTTTGGTTGCAGCCA
>CAUYQV010049848.1:0-12016 GCA_963574575.1 Galagoides demidoff | reverse complement strand
AGCACTCTAACAAGGGCAACATAGTGAGACTGTCTCAAAAAAAAAAATTCAACAAATTATGTACCTTAAGTACATGAAGTTTAGTGTACATTGAGTATACCTCAATAAAACTATAAAAAGGGGAGAGAAGAAACATATGAGAAGAAAATATAAGTGAATATGTTTAAAATCTTGAATAGAAATAGCTATCTTAAACAAGACTAAAAAAGCAAAAGCCATAAAGAAAAAAGGATATATCTGATTATATAAATTTAAAGTTTCTATCGCTTAAACCCAAGATTTTGAGGTTGCTGTGAGCTGTGACGCCACAGCACTCTACTAGGGGTGACATAGCGAGACTCTATCTCAAAATAAATAAATAAAGTTTCTACCCTAGGCTGAGCTCTAGGAGGCAGAGACAAGTGAATTGCTTGAGCTTAGGCGTTTGAGACCAGTCTGAACAAGAGCAAGACCCAGTCTCTACTAAAATTAAAAAAAAAAAAACTGATACAAGAGGATCATTTAGCCCCAAGAGTTTGAGGTTGCTGTGATCTATAATGATGTACAACACTCTACCTAGGGCAATAAAATAAAACTCTGTCTCAAAAAAAAAAAAAAGTTTTGGTTTCCCGTGGCAGAGTCTGAGGAAGGGGCGGCAGTGCCACGTCCGGCCTTGAAGGTGGCAAGAAAAAGTCCCTGAAACAGCCTAAGAAACAGGCCAAGGAGATGGAAGAGGAAGATAAAGCAGTCAAACAGAAACAAAAAGAAGAGCAGAAGAAACTTGAACTAAAAGTGAAGGCCGCTGGGCACGGTGGCTCACACCTGTAATCCTAGCACTCTGAGGGGCCGAGGCATGTGGATTGTTTGAGCTCATGAATTTGCAACCAGACTAAGCAAAAATGAGAACCCATCTCTACTAAAAATAGAAAAACTGAGGCAATAGAATCACTTGAGCCTGAGTTGGAGGTTGCTGTGAGCTATGATGCCACAGAACTCTACCCAGGGTGACAGCTTGAGTCTGTCACAGAAAAAAAAAAAAAACGGTAAGCTATTCCTTATGCCTGAGACAATGATGACCTTTGATTCCTATTTAAACACCTGTATTCCCTGCCATAGCATGTTTTGCTACCTATCATGGCAAAACAAAGTGTTGTCTTAAAGTCTATTGTACATGAATAAACTTTTGCAAAAAAAAAAAAAGAAAAAAAGTTTATATTCTAAAGATACCATAAATAGGCTAGGTACAGTGGCTCATGCTTATAATCCCAGCACTTTGAGAGGCCAAGGTAGGATGATCATTTGAGGCCAGGAGTTCAAGACCTGCCTGGGCAACATAGTGAGACCTTGTCTGTACCAAAACAAAACAAAAAACTTTAATTTTTTTTTAAATGATACCATAAATAGGCTCAGAACCTATGGCTCAAGCGGCTAAGGCGCCAGCCACATACACCTAAGATGGCAGGTTCAAATCCAGCCCCAGCCTGCCAAAGAATGATGGCTGCAACCAAAAAATAGCCTGGCGTTGTGGTGGGTGCCTGTAGTCCCAGCTGCTTGGGAGGCAGAGGCAGAAGAATCTCTTGAGCCCAGGAGTTAGAGGCTGCTGTGAGCTGTGATGCCACGACACTCTACCCAAGGGCGACAGCTTGAGGCTCTGTCTCAAAAAAGAAAAGAAACGTAAACACAATACAAAGTACAATAAAAAGAAAAAGAGGTCAGCGGCACCTGTGGCTCAGTGGATAGGGTGCTGGCCCCATATACCAAGCGTGGCAGGTTCAAACCCAGCCCCGGCCAAACTGCAACAAAAAGAAAAATAGCTGGGTGTTGTGCTGGGTGCCTGTAGTCGCAGCTACTTGGGAGGCTGTGGCAAGAGAATTGCCTAAGCCCAGGAGTTGGAAGTTGCTGTAAGCTGTATGACGCCACGGCACTCTACCAAGGGCGATAAAGTGAGACTCTGTCTCTACAAAAAAAAAAAAAAAAAAAAAGAATGAAAGAAAAGAAGCCTACCAGGACACACACCAAACTGTTACAAGCAGTCATTTGGGGGAAGGGGTAAAGAGAATTAGGGTTATGAGTAACAGACAGAGCGTACATTAGCCCCATCTATTTGTAATGTGTTGATTTTTTTTAAAGGAGAATGTACTGCTGTAAAAAGAAATAAAAGCAACAAAGTCAAGCTTACTGATGGTGAGGAAAAAAGGAAACTGTCTGAGCCCAGGCTGTGAGGGCTAATATATTTTCTGCAGTGGTTCTGGAACTGATAAGTCTAGAAAGGAGTCATGAGAGGTGAAATCGGCGGGGGGGGGGGGGGGGCAGCTGGATGAAATGGTGGTGGCCAACTGGATGGCAGAACTTTCTGGGTCAGATGTCTCCTGCTCCCTTCATAGGTCTTAATACAAACAAGGTATTCACAGACGCGGAGCTCAGCCTCTCCTGCTTCTATCGCAAATCCTGCAGTGCTGCTCACTGTGAGAACCTCGCCCAGATGCCTGCAGTCTTTCCCCATTCCCTGGTCTCCGATCCCCACCCCCAGGCCCAAACCTACAACTTCAGTGGCCTAGTATCAGAGGAAGGGCTCCTGGATGGCGTTTGTGGGAGATTGGCAGCCAAAAGAAGGACCTCCCAAGGGCCAGACAAGTAGACTACAACCAGAGTCGCCACAACACAACAGGAAACATTCTTAGACACTGCAAAGATGGCCGGAGTAAAGGGTAACTAGGCTATGGGAGGGGTCAATTACCAAATCCTAGGCAGAAGCTCACAGGAAACCAGCTATTCAGGTACCGCTGGGCAGGCCTTGGCTTTCGAAAGCACCGCCATGGCGTTCCCATTGGTCTTCCGTTTCAGCCAATCAGTGGGTCTCTTATGGTCCACCCCTCCCCCCCACTAAGAGGCCAATCAGGAGAGGGCATGTGCTTCCTATTACGAAAAGACCAACTAAAGCTTGCTCTTCTGACTGACGCATGGACAGCCAACCAGAAGAGCGGAAACCTGGTAATTCGGCCTCCGGTTTCAGTCACCATGTGGATCTTGTTGGGTCTCTGTCTGGAATCTAAGGTTTGGATGTGGGAGAAATACCCAAGAGGAGGTACACGCTGGAGTGATGGTGGCCCAAAGGGCAAAATAATACTCTCCCGAGTACTTAAGGAGGTTGTTCCGATATCAGATACACCTGCTGCTCTTGGCGTGACCTCAAGTAGGGCCAATCTGAGAAAACTACTGGTCAAGAGAGGGCTTCAGCCGACGCCCTATAGCTCAGTGGGTAGAGCGCCGGCTACATACACCTAGGCTGGCAGGTTCGAACACGGCCCTGGCCAGCTAAAGTAACAATGACAACTGCCAACAACAACAAAAAATAGCCGGGCGTTGTAGCCGGCGCCTATAGTCCCAGCTACTTGGGAAGCTGAGGCAAGACAATCGCTTAAGCCCAAGAGTTTGAGGTTGCTGGGAGCTGTGACACCACAGCACTCTACCCAGAGCGACAGCTTGAGATTCTGTCTCAAAAAAAAAAAAAAAGAGAGAGCGCCTCAGAGAATGTTGCATTGTCACCAGGCTCATCGCTTCGCTTTGTTTTCCCCCAAAGTCAGGCAGGAAGAAAACTATGAACATTCAGGACCTTTAATTGTGATGGTTTGTTCATGGTGAGTGGTAAGTATCCTCCATTGGCAGCAATAGTGCCTCTAGAACGACCAAAATTAAATGTGTGGGGAAAATTAAAAACCTAACAGTGGTATCATTACAACTAAATGTACCAGAAAATGCAAATTACAATTATGAAATATGATTTTCCCCAGTTTAGATAATTATCAACTGTTTAAATTTTTTACCACTTTTGGCAAGGAAACTTTTTGTAGAGAAAAAGAAATTGTCATTTGTTGCCAATGGAAACCTAAACTGAACTGTTTTGAAGGCATTTAGCTAGACCTATCAAAATGTAAAACACATACACCCTTTCATCCAGCAATTCCTTCCCTTGAAAATTTATCCTAGGGAAATACTTACACACAGAAGCAAAGTTATATGTAGCACTATTTATAATAGTGAATTATTGGAGACAAATTTCAATCAATAGGTGACTCACTTCATTGTGATATAATCATACTATGAAAAAAAATTATTTTTGAGACAGAGTCTCACTATGTCACCCTCAGTAGAGTGCTGTAGCATCACAGCTCACAGCAACCTCAAACTCCTGGGCTTAAGCAATTCTCTTGCCTCAGCCTCCCAAGTAGCTGGGACTACCAGCACCTACCACAAGGCCCAGCTATTTTTTTTTGTTGTAGTTGTCATTGTAGTTTTTAGCAGGCCAGGGCCGGGTTCAAACCTCCAGCCCTGGTGTATGTGACTGGTGCCCTAACCACTGAGCTATGGGCACCAAGCCATATCCCATGAAATGTTATGCAGTCATTTTTTTAAGTGAGGCAAAATTCCATGTATTAATGTGAGAGGAAGTTCATAATACATTGCATAGTGAAAAAAAATTAAGTTGCAAAATAGTACATATAATATTCCACTTTGTTTGAAAACTATATACAAGTGTGTGGGTATCATACATGTATGTATGTGTATATTAATATACACAGAGGCTCGGCACCTGTGGCTCAAGTGACTAAGGCGCCAGCCACGTACATCCAAGGTGGCAGGTTTGAATCCAGCCCAGGCCCGCCAAACAACCAATGACGGCTGCAACCAAAAAAATAGCCAGGCATTGTGGTGGGCACCTGTGGTCCCAGCTACTTAGGAGGCGGTGGCAGGAGACTCACTTGAACCAGGAGTTAGAGGTTGCTGTGAGCTTTGAGCTGTGATGCCAAGGTACTCTACCCAGGGCAATAGCTTGAGGCTCTGTCTCAAAAAAAAAAATACACACAGAGAAAAAGGTCTGAGAAGACACACACCAAATTAAAATTATTCTTGGAGAATGAGAGGAGGGAGAGGGACAAAGGAAAAATCATTCGGTTTTTACTTTACACATTTATGTTTGTATAAATTTTTTCAACATTACTTTTGAACTTTTTATCACAATAAAACATTTTTTTAAAAATAGGCACTTTTGTAATCAGAACAATCAAAAAAGTTATTATTTATATATTTTAAATAAAAATAACTCTATAGGCCAGCGTGGTGGCTCACGCCTGTTGTCCCAGCACTGTGGGAGGCCAAGGCAGGTGTATTGCCTGAGCTCAGCCAAGTTCAAGGCCAGTGGAAGATCAGCATGAGGTAGAGTGAGCCAGAGTGAGACACCGTCTCTACGACAACAACAAAAAAAAACCAGCCAGACCTTGTGATCCCATCTACATGGGGGGCAAGAAAACACTATAGGAGGAAGTAAAAAAAAAATTAAAATTAAAAATAACTCCATATAAGTATGAGGCGGTTATTTCATTTAAAAATTTTTCAGCTTGGGGCGGCGCCTGTGGCTCAGTGGGTAGGGCACCAGCCCCATATACCCAGGGTGGTGGGTTCAAACCTGGCCCTGGCCAAACTGCAAAAAAAAAAAAATAGCTGGGCGTTGTGGCGGGCGCCTGTAGTCCCAGCTACTTGGAAGGCTGAGGCAAGAGAATTGCCTAAGCCCAGGAGTTGGAGGTTGCTGTGAGCCATGTAACAGCACGGCACTCTACAGAGGGCAATAAAGTGAGATTCTGTCTCTACAAAAAAAAAAAATTTCAACTTGGCTCAGCGCCTGTGGCTCAAGTGGCACCAGCCACATACACCTGAGTGGGCAGGTTCGAATCCAGCCCGGGCCCACCAAACAACATTGATGGCTACAACCAAAAAGTAGCCAGGTGTTGTGGCAGGCACCTGTAGTCCCAGTTACTTGAGAGGCGGAGGCAGGAGAATCGCTTGAGCCCAGAAGTTGGAGGCTGCTGTGAGTTGTGATGCCACAGCAACCTACCCAGGGCGACAGCTTGAGGCTCTGTCTCAAAAAATTAATTAATTAATTAGTTAGTTAAAAATTTTCAGCTAAGGCCAGGCATGGTAGGTCACGCCTGTAATCCTAGCACTCTGGGAGGCCAAGGCAGGTGAACTGCCTGAGCTCATGAGTTAGTGACCAGCCTGAGCCACAGTGAGACCACGTCTCTAAAAATAGCCAGGTGTTGCAGCAGGCACCTGTAGTCCCAGCTACTTGGAAGGCTGAGGCAAGAGAATTGCTTGAGCCCAAGAGTTTGAAGTTGCTGTGAGCTGTAATGCCACGGCACTCTACCAAGGGCAACAAAGTGAGACTGTCTCAAACAAAATGAAATAAAATAAAAATAAATAAATAAATAAATAAAATTTTCAGCTAGAAGACGAACAATAAAATTAGGGCAACTTGGCTCAGCGCCTGTAGCTCAAGTAGTTAGGGTACCAGCCACATACGCCAGACCTGGCAGCTTCAAATCCAGTGTGGGCCTGCCAAACAATAATGACAACTGCAACCAAAAAATAGCAGGGCGTTGTGGCGGGCGCCTGTAGTCCCAGCTACTTGGGAGGCTGAGGCAAGACAATCACTTAAGCCCAAGAATTTGAGGTTACTACGAGCTATGACACCATAGCACTCTACTGAGGGTGACATAATAAAACTCTGTCTAAAAAAAAAAAATATATATATATATATATGGTAGCAGGGCACCTTTGGCCCAGTGAGTAGGGCGCCCGCCCCACATACCGAGGGTGATGGGTTCAAACCCAGCTCTTGGCCTTAACTGCAACAAAAAAATAGCCAGGCATTGCGGCAGGTACCTATAGTCCCAGCTACTTGGGAGGCTGAGGCAGGAGAATCACCTAAGCCCAAGGAGCTGGAGGCTGCTGTGAGCTGTGATTTCACAGCACTCTACCGAGGGTTAATAAGTGAAACTCTTGTCTCAAAAAAAAAAAAACACAATGGCAACTGTAAACAAAATCAACATCAAGTTTCAATGGGGCACTTGTGATTTAATACATTAAGATGTGGGAAAACAATCCAATCAGGATAAATACATTTCTGAAAGAGAAAACTACACTATAACGAACTACTTTTGGCTCAGCGCCTATGGCTCAAGTGGCTAAGGCGCCAGCCAGCCACGTACACCTAAGGTGGCGGGTTGGAATCCAGCCCGGGCCCACCAAACAACAATGATGGCTGCAACAACAACAAAAAAAATGGCCAGGCATTGTGGTGGGCGCCTGTGATCCCAGCTACTTGGGAGGCAGAGGCAGGAGACTTGCTTGAGCCCAGGAGTTGGAGGTTGCTGTGAGCTATGATCCCATGGTACTCTACCCAGGGGAACAGCTTGAGGCTCTGTCTCAAAAAAAAGAAAAGAAAAATTGTACTTTCAATTTTTTGGTGGCTTCACCTCCAGGGTTTACTTAACTCCTTGGCAAGAGTGGGAAATCTTAAAATTTAGAGATTTAAGATACCTCAGAGATCATTTAGTCAAATCCTCTCATTTTATAGTTCATTAAACAGGTCCAACATGAGGAAGCAATTTAACTAAGGTCCTATAGCCAGCTATATAGTCAACTCCCCAAGTACTCCCCGGGCCTAGCACTTTTTCTACTTCTTTTCATACCTTTCTGAGTTTTCAATGTGGTAATATATAGTGAATTTTTTTTTGAGACAGAGTCTCAAGCCGTCGCCCCAGGTAGAGTACCATGGTATCATAGTTCACAGCAACCTCCAACTCTGGCTCAAGCAATCCTCTTGCCTCAGTTTTTCTATTTTTAGTACAGATGGGGTCTCGCTTTTGCTCAGGCTGGTCTCGAACTTGTGAGCACAAGCAATCCACAGGCCTCGGCCTCCCAGAATGCTAGGATTACAGGCATGAGCCACCTTACCCGGCCATTGAAATATTTTTAAATTTTATGATTAGACATCCTTGTATTTAAATTTTATTATTTTTTTTTAGACGGAGCCTCAAGCTATCCCCCTGGGTAGAGTGCCATGGCATCACAGCACATAGCAACCTCCACCTCCTGAGCTCAAGTGAGTCTCCTGCCTCACCCTCCCAAGTAGCTGGGACTACAGGCGCCGGCCACAACACCCGGCCATTTTTTGGTTGCAGCCATCATTGTTTGGCGGGCCCGGGCTGGGGATTCGAACCCGCCACCTTAGGTGTATGTGGCTGGCGCCTTAGCCGCTTGAGCCACAGGCACCAAGCCGTATTTAAATTTTAGAACAAAAATGTATAACTATTAGCACAGATGATGACAAGTTGACATTATTGGTATAATTTTGTAACATTTTCTTGAAAAGAAATGAAATTTCTGTGATTCTAACTGTATTTTGTTTCAGAATTACTGTTGTATCCTAATTTCTTTTTTATTTTTATTTTATTTATTTACTTTTTTTTTTTTTGGAGACAGAGTCTTGCTTTATCACTCTTGGTAGAGTGCCGTAGTATCATAGCTCACAGCAACCTCAAACTCCTGGGCTTAAGCAATTCTCTTGCCTCAGCCTCCCAAGTAGAGAGACAAGGTCTCACTCTGGCTCAGGATGGTATCGAACCTGTAAGCTTGGCAATCTACCCATCTCAGCCTCCCAAGTGCAAGGATTACAGGTGTGAACCACCTCACCGGCTGTTTTATCCTAATTTCTAACTAGTATTCAATTGGCAATGCCTTTTAACCTTCTACCTTCAGTGTTTATATATTAAGTAGTTGATGACCTGTATATAAACACTTAAGACTACCATAGGAAACACTTATTTAAAGGAAGCTTATGGTGATTTAAAGAATCCTTCTGTGATGTCGATAGACAAACAGACATTTGTCTGTTTTATAAGGAATAAACTCTGTTCTTAAATGCACAGATAGACAGAGAGAGATGGAAGGAAGCCTGCAGTGATTTAAAGAATCCCTTTGGTCCATGCCATGCATGGTGGCTAACATCTATAATCCGTGCACTTTAGGAGGTTGAGACAGGAGGATTTCTTGAACCTGGGAATTGGAGGTTGCAGTGAACTATGATTGAGCTATTGTACTCCAGCCTGGGCAACAAAGCAAGGTCCTATCTCTAAAAATAATAATAATAATGATAATAATAAAGAATCTCTTTGTGGCTCGGCTCCGGTAACTCAGTGAGTAGGGTACCAGCCACATACCCTGAGGCTGGCAGGTTCAAGCTGGCCTGAGCCTGCTAAACAACAATGACCACTGCAACCAAAAAATAGCCAGGCATTGTGGCAGGCACCTGTAGTCCCAGCTACTCAGGAGGCTGAGGCAAGAGAGTCGCTTAAGTCCAAGAGTTTGAGGTTGCTGTGAGCTGTGATGCCATGGTGCTCCACTGAGGGCAACATAGTGAAACTCTGTCTCAAAAATAATAATAATAATAATCTCTTTGTAGGTGGCGCCTGTTGCTCAGTGGGTAGGGCGCTGGCCACATCCACATACACCCAGGCTGGTGGGTTCAAACCCGACCCAGGCCAGCTAAACAACAATGACAACTGCAAAAACAACAAAAAACAGCTAGGTATTGTGTTAGGTACCTATAGTCCCAGCTACTCGGGAGGCTGAGGCAAGAGGATCACTTAAGCCCAAGAGTTAGAGGTTTCTGTGAGCTGTGATGCCATGGCATTCTACCAAGGGTGACAAAGTGAGACTCTGTCTCAAAAATAAAAAAAAAGAATCTCTTTGTGATGTTGATAAATACCCCTGGTTCTCTTTCATAAGAAATGAGTTCTCTGTTCTTAAATGCATAGAGAGATGGAAGAAAATGCAGAAAAGAAATAAAATAGTGAACAACTGGTTTTTGTACAAGCAAAGCAAAAAAAAAAAGATAAGGGGAATGAGGGGTGGTAGGTGGTCAGGAAGGGAGTGGCAGACAACCACAAGCTAAATTAGTCACAAAGAGTTTATATTTTAAAAGTAAACTTGTATAAGTGGAATAACAACCACCTAATCTTAAGGCTATAATTAAAGTGGCATATAGTTTTAGACTCTGTGACTTAGGGACATGTGAAGACCTTGTAGAGATTTCAGAATAATAAAGACAAAAGGATTAAAAATGAGCCAAGGAATAAAAAATTAGAACTGTTATTGTGTCTCTAAGAAGAGAATACCTAAGGTGACTCAATGTTCCTCAAGAATATGAAGAAAAATCCACTTTGGTGAGCAGCTGATCTGCATTTCCACAGCAGAAAGTAGTTTTACTTAAATTATTACACTATATATTTCAACATAGTAGTATGCTCACCTAGGATAGCTGTCAAACAAAAACTCCAGAGAGGGCCAGGCGCAATGGCTCACACCTGCAATCTTAGTAATCTGGGAGGCCAAGTAGGCGGACTGCCTGAGCTCAAGGTTCAAAACCAGCCTGAGCCAGAACAAGACCCCCATCTCTAAAAATAGCCAGAGGTCGTGGTGGGTGCCTGTAGTCCCCACTACATGGGAGGCAAGAGACTCACTTGAGCCCAAGAGTTTGAGATTGCTGTGAGCTATGACACCATGGCACTCTACCAAGGATGACAAAGCGAGACTTTGTCTCAAAAAAATAATAATAAAAGACTCCAGAGAGGCCTCAATATTGTCTCTCTCCCCTACATTTACTAGCTCAATTCCTTGTCTCAAAGAATGGGTCAAAGGGTAGATGAGACATCTTTGGAATGTGAAAATTAGGCCTGTTTTGGGTCTAGATATGATCAAATTTTTGTTAGTCTCTGTCTCCAGGTTCCAGTGTAATGGTAAGCCCCTTCTCTGCTATAGATAAAGGGGATTAGTTAGTAGTAAACACTCAGATACATGTATATACTTGAATATGGGTGGCGCCCATAGCTCAGCAGATAGGGTGCTGGCCACATATATCAGGCAGGCGGGTTTGAACCGGTCCTGGCCTACTAAACAATGACAGCTGCAAAAAAAAAAAAAAAAGCCAGGCATTGTGGTAGACACCTGTAGTCCCAGCTACTCAGGAGGCTGAGGCAAGAGGATAGCTTAAGGCCAAGAGTTAGAGGTTGCTGTGAACTGTGATACCACAGCACTCTACCAAGGATGACAAAGTGAGACTCCGTCTCAAAAAAAAAAAAAGTATGCTTCTCCTCATTGTTTTTTTTTTTTTTTTTTTGAGACAGAGCCTCAAGCTATCCCCCTGGGTAGAGTACCATGGCATCACAGCACATAGCAACCTCCAACTCCTGGGCTCAAGTGAGTCTCCTGCCTCCGCCTCCCAAATAGCTGGGACCACAGGCGCCCGCCACAACACCCGACCATTTTTTGGTTGCAGCCATCATTGTTGTTTGGCGGGCCCAGGCTGGGAATTCGAACCCGCCACCTTAGGTGTACATGGCTGGCGCCTTAGCCAATTGAGCCACAGGCACCGAGCCTCTCATTGTTGATGAGTAAGAAGGCTTAGATTGTCTGGGCATGGTAGCTCATGCCTGTAATCCTAACACTCTGGGAGGCTGAGGTGGGTGGATTGCTTGAGCTCACAGGTTTAAGACCAGCCTGTGCCAGAGCGAGACCCATCTTTAAAAATAGCCGGGTGTTGTGGCGGGTACCTGTAATCCCAGTTCCTCAGGAGGCTGAGAGAAGAGAATCACTTAAGCCCAAGAGTTTGAGGTTGCTTTGAGCTATGACGCCACAGCACTCTACCAAGGGCGACATAGTAAAGCTGTCTAAAAAATAAAAAAAAAAAGAAGAAGGCTTAGATTTAGGGTTTAGGGTACTTGTGGGATCAAGTTACTGTGTTAAAATGGCCAATTAACTTCAAAGGGAGGGAACTGGCTCAGCGCCTGTGGCTCAATCGGCTAAGGCGCCAGCCACATACACCTAAGGTGGCAGGTTCAAATCCCCAGCCCAGGCCACCAAACAACAATGATGGCTGCAACCAAAAAATGGCCAGGCGTTGTGGCGGGTGCCTGTGGTCCCAGCTACTTGGGAGGCGGAGGCAGGAGACTCGCTTGAGCCCAGGAGTTAGAGGTTGCTGTGAACTGTGATGCCATGGCACTCTACCGAGGGTGACATAGTAAGACTCTGTGTCAAAAAAAAAAACAAAATCCCTCATATTGGTTCAGTGCCTGTAGCTCAGTGGTTAGGGCGCCAGCCCCATATACCAGGGCTGGTGGGTTCAAACCAGCCCAGGCCTGCT
>CAUYQV010049845.1:0-16609 GCA_963574575.1 Galagoides demidoff | reverse complement strand
GCTGGGACCACAGGCGCCCACCACAACGCCCGGCCATTTTTTGGTTGCAGCCATCATTGTTGTTTGGCGGGCCCAGGCTGGGGATTTGAACCTGCCACCTTAGGTGTACGTGGCTGGCGCCTTAGCCGATTGAGCCACAGGCGCCCAGCCTCTAAAAATGAATTAGACAGTAGGACCAGTTATATGTTTAGGCCATTTTTGGTTTGTAAAACAAAACATTATCACCTGACAGAAGGAACCTTTTCTTTCTGTTTTTTATTTTAGGGGACTATATGATGATATAAATAAATTGATTTTTTTTGCTTGTTAGTAGGTACAAGTAGTCAACTTACTTCATTAAGGAGACCTGAAGAGGATGATATGGCTTTCTTTGAAAGACGGTATCAGGAAAGGGTAGGTTTTTCAGGAAATCTATTTTCATTAAAATTTACTTGTAACCAAAAAACTGTAGAATTATTGCATATTGAATTTGGAACATCATTGAAAATAATTCTTAAAGTCTTATAGCTGGTACTTGGCCCTGAAGCTTACACTTACAATAATTTAGACAGAAATAGGACTAATGAATAACATGAAATATAATTCAATCATAAACATTGACTAAATACAAAAATAAAATTATCAATAATCATTAGCCATCAACAGAATTGTAAATTATATGTACCTTAAGTTATTTTTAAAAAATACATGTACTTTTTTTATTATTCGAAAACATTTAATTGTTTAAGATTGAATATATTTTGAATTCTTACTATGTATCATTTCTTCTTTTTAGAGGCTTTTTGGTATATCCTGATTCAAGTTAAAATTACCCAGTAAGCTTTGAGAAATATAATGAACACTAAATTTAAACATATAGTAACAGCTTCCGGGCTTAAACATCTATAGTTTTGATGTGTTCATAGCTTTAAATAATGGTCATTTTCATCAGATAATGATGAAATCTGTTTCATCAGTTGTCCACCACAGTGTAAATGCCTGTGGGATGAGAATAGTCTTTTATTTATCTTTGTATCTTCCCTACTACCTAGTATAGTGCATTATGTGTAATTTTTCAATAAATATTTGTAGAAAGTTGAAAAAATTATCACAAGGATAATTGTTACTCACTTTCATACAGGTCTACTTCTTATACTTTTGATAAGTTTCATGGAGGTGTTCACATTTGAGAGTTTTATTTTTGGTTTTTGCTAAATGCAAGAATGTTGGCTTGATCAGGTACTGGGAATAGTATCTTCGCCATATGGCTCAATGTGCATTCTTTTGGATTATTTTATAGATGCTTTGTGGGCACTATTATTGGTCTGCATAGATAATAAACTCCACAAAAAAAGGCATACTTGTTACTTTTTGTTGTATCTTCTGTGTCTCTTAGATAAGACTTGACTTGCGGAAAAAGGAGAACATTAAGTAAATTTACAATCCATCCAAGAGCACAGGAAGTAAGTTGATGACAGAGAGTTAGCTTAAGAATTTTGAAGTGGAAAGGGAGAGTCCTAGATATGATTTAAGGTAGAGTTAAACAATAGAATTTTTTGTAATGATGAAAACATTCTGTATCTGTGCTGTGTCCATTCACTGTATCTGGCTGTATAAGTCTAAATTTAAACAAATTAAAATTTAATATTTATTTCCTCAGCCACATGAGTCACATTTCAAGTGCTCAGTATCCACATGTGGCTAGTGGCTACCTTAGATATAGATATAAAACATATATTGGTGTAAGTTTGTGCCCTCTCAACTTATGGATATAAAATATATAAAACATATGTCCATTATTATAGAAAGTTCTTCTTGAAAGCTCTGGTCTAAGGGTGCCTTAGTCTATTTGGGCTGCTATAACAAAATACTATAAACTGGATAACTTATAAACACAGAAATTGATTGCTCACACTCATAGTTTTGGAGGCTGGAAAGTCTAATGTGAGAGTGCTGGCAGTTTTGGCGTCTGATGTGAGGGCCTGCATTCTGGTCCATAGTTGGCGTCTACTTGCTGTGTTCTCACAGGTAGAAGGGGCACGATGGCTCTCTGGGGCTCTTTTATAAGGGCACTGATCCCATTCATGAGGGCTTTGCCCCTGTGACCTAATCACCTTCTGTTGTGCTTTTGAAATCGAAGGAAGAGTTCATGCTCTAAGATTCTGAAGCATGGTGGATTTTTTGAATGGGTAAGATTGTGTAAGAGATGAGAAGTAAATTAAAATTATATATAATATTAGAAAGCAAATATAGCGTTAGGGGGAAAAGTTACTTACAATTACAATATACTCTCTGAATCACTTCATGAGCCTGTGGAATGCATCAGTAGACATGGTTCCAACTGCTGCTGGGAGGTTTGTCCACAAGCCAGTAAAGAAAAGTTATATGTAACTATAATACACTCACCAAACCAGGGGAACACCTATGCCTAGGCTCATACGCTGGGAAGTCCCAGTCCCGGCAATCCATCCACTCCATGGATGAGACTTCAAGTCTCTGCTCTTGGTCCCCCCCAACCCCTTTAATGTTCAAAAGAATAATGCACAGGTGGTTGTGTATAACTCAAACGTGAGGCAGAAACCTGGAAAGGTTTATTATCTCTTCTGAGAGAGTGGCCAAGTCCCCCTGAAGGTAGTAAACACACTCCAGACATCCTGAGACCAGGATGAGGTGCTAAAGGTCAACAAATGAACAAAGATGGAGTCACTCATACTAAATTTGTTCAACTTTCCTTTCCCTATACCGTCCAAAGGCTCCACCTCCTAATAGCAGTACATTGGGGGTTAAGATTTCAACACATGAATTTTGAGGGGGCACAAACTTAAACGATAGCAAAGGGAAAGGTATAGTAGGATGTGAGGGATGGGGGTGAAATGATCTAAGTGATGAAAGAAAAGGCTGTTTTTTAGCAGCATCAAGGGTAGGAATTATCAAATCTGTTGCCATTCTTGGGACTTACACATCCATAGCCAAATTTAAGTTTTTGCTCAGAGGTTTATGAGGAACTAGGTTCTAGAATTCCCACTGTCTAGAACAGTGTTTTTCAACTTTTTTTTTTTTAATCTCATGGCACACTGCTGGAACCTATAGTGAAACTTCATGGCACGCTTAAATTATGTTCATCAAGAAAAAGACTAAAAAAGGAATATACTTATTGTGCTTTGAATTTCTTTCAAAAATAATTTAAGTAATGATCTTTAAAAAATTTCGTGGCACACTTTGAGATCCTCTCACAGCACACCAGTGTGCCATGGCACACGGTTGAAAATCACTGTTCTAGAAGCTTGGGGACTGTTGACTATTTTGTATCTTCCCAAACATGCTCACTGTATCCATAAACAGGTCATCTGAAGGACTCCCAAAGAATATCCTATTGTGAGACAAAGATTTTAAAAGCTGTAAAGTCAAGGGAGAATAAGGATAGATGATTAGGTTAAGGGTTAGGGAAGATAAGGATATACCTGGTCTAACCAGATTGCTTGTAAATATATCTAAAGTTTATGGATTTATGAGATGTAGTTTATAACTCTCCAGAACATGTTTTATGCATTTGTGATACAGTTTATAAACTCTCTAGCCTGTGTGATTAATAAGTACAAAAACTAAGAAGCCTAAATCTAAATGATTTTCTGAGCTGATAGGTTCTATACATACTGTCTTGTCTTTTACTCCAAAACCATTTGGATGCTTAGGAAACTGTATCTCTTGACAGTTCAGAGCCTTTTTCAAGAGCAGTGCTCCATGTGTGTATCTTGTTTGGTGACAATTGGCAAGGAGGAATCTATCATTACTGTAAGTCAGTTTGATAAAGTAAGCCTTTGTGGTAACATAGTTTACCAGTTACATTTAGATATAATTGAAAAGGTGCTTTTTAAAATAAATCAGGTCAAATTTTTTTCCTGTGCTGTAGATGACCTTTAGTCTTTTTTTCCCCAAGAGAGGAGAATTTTATTAAGGAAAGAAGCATCAAAGATCTGCTAGGTACAAGACACTGTGTTCTTGCCAGGGTAAAAAAAAAAAAAGAAAAGGAAAAGAACTAGCAGGGGTATCCAACCCTTTTTCTTCTCTGCCACACATTGGAAGAATAGTTGTATTGGGCCACACATTAAATACACAAAAACTAACAAAAGCTCATGAGCCAAAAAAAAGGTCCATGCATAATTTTTGTGATATCCTCCATCACAGATAAGCAAAAAAAGTCCTCACATAATCTGCATGTGGACTTTAGGCTGCAGGTTGGACACCTCTGCAAGGACATATTTGCAAAGTGCTATTACAGATGAGCAAGTAGCAAATACAGCTTTGGCTTTTGCTTGTTGTTTAGTATCTTTTTTTTTTTTCTTTTTTGATATTATTACAAATCTAATACTTAAAGGAGAGGGGAAAAAGGACTAGCATTCGTTAAGTGCTTGAGTGCATATATATATATGTATATGTATATACTATATATATGTGTGTGGGTGTATATATATAAAAATATAAATATATAATCTTATACCTTTAGAACAATCCTGAGAAGTAGGTATTACTATAACCTTTTTTTTTTTTCACACAAATGAAAAAAAAAATGATTAAATTAATTTGCCTCAGATGCTTGATAAATGGCAGAAGGGGGATTCAAATGCTCCCTTATTTAACTTTAAAGCCTTTATAATCTTTGTCTTACAATAGGGTATTCTTCGAGAGTCCTTCACATGATTTGTTTATGGCTATGGTGTGCAAGAGTGATAATGAGTGTTTCTTAATCAGGTTGCCAAACAACTCAAAGAGGAGAGAGGGGAAAAATGTGGAAGAGACAGAGGGTAATCTGATTTTATTACCGGGAATTTTTTTTTTTTTTTTTTTGAGACAGAGTCTCATTCTGTTGGCCCTAGGCTAGAATGTCATGGCATCCATGTAGCTCACAGCAACCTCAAACTTCTGTGTTGGAGAAAGAATTTAGCCTCCCAAGTAACTGGGATTCCAGGTGCCCTCGGCAATGCCCAGTTAGTTTTTCTATTTTCGTAGATAGGGTTTCACTCTTGCTCAGGCTGGTCTCAAACTCCTCAGCTCAAGTGTCTCCCACCTTATCTTCCCAAAATGCTAAGTTTACAGACATGAGCCACTGCACCTGGCCATTGCTGGGAATTTTTATTACTTGCAGTTGGATTGAGTGGACTGGTTTAACCAGGTCTCTGCTAGTTTTTTAATCTTCCTGTTACTTTAGAGGGTAGGAGGCCCTGTCTCTATCCATTTTCCCTTATTTTTTCTCTCACCTTCTCTTGCAGGGGTAAGGCAGTGATGCTGCCTCTGGAAATTGGTGTGTGTGAATGTGAGTGGTGGTGAGTAAGAGGCAGGTGGGCATTATGTTCTCTGGGGTCTTTAGTCCTGTGGAAAAGGACGATATGAGTCTAAAAAGTTACAAGGCCACAGTTGGGGGTATGTGTGATGCTGCTTTGCTTTAACTGTAATAGAGGAGGACAGGATCTTTAGGAAGGTAACTGTGGAATGTAGAAACCAGAATTATAGGAAAGCATCCTTAAAGCAGTCCATGTTCCAGAGATAATCCAAGTGATGAGGTGCAGTCTGTAATTTTGTAGGAAATGTGCATAGATAGGCGTTTCAGCTTTTTATTAATTTTTAATTTTAGTAGCAGTTTAAATGAATTCATTCTTTTGTCTAAAGCAATATTCATTTTTATGTTATTTTTATTAAAATGCTTCTGTATAGTTAAAATCAAACCACTTTAACATATGTCGTTAGTTCCTTTATCAAATTGTGGCTTTAGTATTTATCAGCTTAATAACTGTGTGGTAAGGCTGTGTTAATTAAGACATGAATCTAAATAAGATTGATGCACCTTTTTTTCCTTCAGAATGGTTTAAAAATTATTATATCAATAAATATTTTAAATTTGCAGGTAAAAATGGAAAAGAGTGCTAAGCAGAAAGGAAAAGCTCCATTGCCATCTTCTACAAAACATTCATGAAGACTACTGGAGAAGTTAACCCACCATTCAAACATACAATTTTCATGTTTACTTAAATGTAATAATACAGTTTATCTTCTCTCAAATTATTTACTTTATTTACTATATAAATGTCTTTTTTAGGTGTTTCCCTAATTTATTTAAATAAGTGAAAATGTCTTATATCACTTCTTTCAAAATTCATGATTAACAACTTTGTATAATGCTTTTTCTCTTTCCTGACAAATGAGGTTTTTTTTGTTTTTTTTTTTTTGAGACAGAGTCTCACTATGTCACCCTCGGTAGAGTGCCATGGTGTCACAGCTCATAGCAACCTCTAATTCTTGGGCTAAAGCAATTCGCTTGCCTTAGCCTCCCAAGTAGCTGGGATTACAGGTGCCTGCTGCAATGCCTGGCTATTTTTTTGTGTGTGTTGTTGTAGTTGTCATTGTTGTTTGGCAGGCCGGGTTTCTATTCCAACCCTCTAGGTCCAGTGTATATGGCTAGCTCCCTAAGCTGCTGAGCTATAGGCACGGAGCCAAATGAGGTTATTTTTAGTTCAGGCTATTTAAAAATTAAAGATGTTATCAAGGGTTTGAACAAATACACAAGGGCCACTTTTTTATTCAAACATAGTCTTCCACAGTGGTTGGGCGCCTGTAGCCACAGCTACTTGGGAGGCTGAGGTGGGAGAGGATTTGCTTGAACCCAGGCCAGGAGTTTGAGGTTGCTGTGAGTTATGATGACACCACTGCACTCCTGTTTCTCACACACACATACACACACACACACACCCCTCAAAAGGAAAAAAAGTTAAAATCACTATTTTTTAAATTTTTCAAACTTTGTAATGTTAATTTGTTTTTGAATTAAAAACTTTTAAAATTATACAACCATTTTCTAGTGACAGCAACAGATTTTTAAGTTGTATTGTTAAATGTCACAGTCTACAACTGTATTGGGTACCTCTTAGGTGCCACTTCAGATCTTCTTGGTCCCTCCCCCCCTTAATCCAGTACAACTTTGAAACAATTCCATGCAGGGTTCTGACAGCTTTACATGGAAGCCACTTGATGGCACTTTGTTTTGGGCTCATATCATGGCTCTCTTGCTGGCTTTTGCCGGGATTCTCTGATACTGTGGCTTGGGATGTACCCTGAAACCCCACTGTATCATACATGTGCAGCCCAAAGATGTGGAGGAGCTAATGATTTGGGGGTCATCCTTGGAAGCCAATAGATAATAAGAAGGAAGCCTGCCTTTCTGTCTCCTGGGATGATGGTTCTAAAATGTGTTTCATAAGGTTCCTCAGAAAATCCCATGGCATTTAGTACCAGATACCCATAACAGTAGCCAACTCAAGAATATGTCCTTTCGAGGTCTGACAGTTAAGTTTGGGATCTTGTCATGGTGCACTTATATTGACAGCGCTGTATAAATAACTCAGTAAGGTTTCATAAGCATGGTATGTCAGTGTTTCACAGCTGTGTTTGTGTTGACATGTGGCAGTGTCTTGCTGAGTTGTGTTCATTATTATGTGTTTTTGTGTGTTGTCATGTATATGTTAGAGCTTGAATTAGAACAATGAAAAAACATTAAATTTCTTGTGAAACTTGGCAAAGGTGGAAGTGAAATCAGGGACATGTTAGTCCAAGTTTAGGATAATGCCATGAAGAGGACGGTAGCGTACAAATGGATTACATGGTTTTCTGAGGGGAGAGAAAGCATCACTGATGAAGAAAGGTCAGAGTGGCCAGTAGTGAACAGAATTTATGAAAACATTGCAAAAATTCATCGAATTATGTGTCAAAATTTTTGGCTGACTGTGAGAAGCATAGCAGACCAAGTAAACACATATAGAGAAACAGTTAGGAGCATCTTTAACTGAGAATCTTGGCCTGACAAAGGTGTGACTCTTGCATCACAATAATGTACCAGCCCACATGGCACTGTCTGTGAGGGAGTTTTTAGCCAGTTAACAAGTAATTGTATTGGAACATACTCCCTATTTGTGAGTAAAGAAAAAAGTCATTGAGGGCTACCTGATCTGACCCCCAGTGACTTTTTTTGTTATTCAAAGATAAAGGAAATACTAAAAGGAAGACATTTTGATGATATTGAGGTAATTAAAGATAATACGATGACAGCTCTGATGGCCATTCTGGAAAAGGGGTTCCAAAATTGCTTTGAAGGGTGGACTAGGCACTGGTGTTGGTGCACAGCTTCCCAAAGGGGGGACTTTAAAGGTGACCATAGTGATATTCAACAATGAGGTATATAGTAGCACTTTTTCTGTGCTGAGTTTGTGAATTTGTTAGATCAGATATGTTAGCTTTCTCTTTTTCCCGTTTCCACCATCCCATCCTTTCCCTCTCATTCCCTCATATTGCTTCTCAAATAAATACCTGTTTGAAAACATTTGTCTTATTTGTCTCAGGCTTTGCTTTTGGGAAGGGGGTAAACTCAGGATAAGATGGCTGGTGCCAGAAATGACCTTTGAAAGCCAACACTCAGGATGGGATTCTGTAACCGAATCAGTTACTGCTGTGGATTTGGATGACTGCAGTTTGAAGATGAAGTGTTAAGTTATGAAGTAACTGTACCATTATAGTGGAATTGGTTAGCTAGTATTACTTTCGAAGCCTTAAAAAATGACAGAGGCTCATGTTAGCCATTTATCTCAAGACATCTGTGAAAGCCAGAGTCCCCCTGCAGTACTCTTTAAGGAAATTCATTTCCTGCATATTCAGGGCAAACTGTTGACAATAAGGTCCAAATCTAAAAGTAAGGTGGCAAGGCTGCAAAGGGGACTGAATGCACAGTCTCTATATTCTCCAAAAAAGTCAATGTGTTAACAAGAAAGGAAACTTAAGTCATGGTATTGGAACATTTGTGTTGGTAAGCCTGAGAATTGAACCCTCAGGTTTCCTTGAACCTTTGAGCTGGCTCAAGCAGCATTCTCCTATTTCTAGAGGAGAATGACCTGCTCTTGTCTTGAGATATGGCAAGTGCTACATCTGAGGCAGCTGCATCACAAGGTAACATTTGTGGCCAGGCGCAGTGGCTCAGGCTTCTAATCCTAGCAGTCTGGGAGGCTGAGGCCAGTGGATTGCTTGAGCTCAGGAGTTTGAGACCAGCCTGAGTAACAGTGAGACCCCTGTCTCTAAAAATAGCCAGGTGTTGCGGCAGGCACCTGTAGCCCCAGCCACTGGGGAGGCTGAGACAAGAAGAGGATTGCTTGAGGCCAAGAGTTTGAAGTTGCTGTGAGGTATGATCCATGGCACTCTACTGAGGGCGACAAAGTGAGTCTCTGCCTCAAAAGCAAAAACAAACAAAAGGTGCCACGTGTCCTTCTGAAGACCTTCCCCTGCTACTTTTTGTTGACTCTGTAGTAGTAGTAACTAGGATTAGATCTCAGCATACCCCAAATTGAAGGATAGGTTTCACTGTTAATGAACTGCAGGTTCTTGTTGAAAAGTATTGGCAGGAACCCAGAATGTATGCCTGGGAGTAGATGTTGCAGGTGTTGAATAAAGGCCTGCGCTGGGGATGGAATATAAATAAGGCTTGATAGGAGAAAGCGGCCTGGGAGTATTCATGATGTGGTTTAATGCCTGTCAAGGATGTCTGGAGTTGCCTTAACACACTGCAAGGATGGCATATAGATAAGGTGACCAGACTTCCGCTTTTGGCGGGACAGTCCCGATTTTTAACAATTTGTCCCGCGTCCTGCAGCGTTTTAAAAAAGTCCCAATTTTTGGTAAGAAGGCATGACATGTTAGATAATTGCCTCAGAAAGCCCCTCCCCTCAAAAAGCCCCTTCCTGCCCTTAAAGTTACAACTCCTCCCCAACACAGGGAGTGGCCTGCTTACCACTGCATGCTAGTGCTAGTTAAACAAGTGATGTCAACAAATCAGCTATTCAGATAATTTAGGTAATTTATTTATTTATTTCATGAATTTAGCAGACAGTATTCCTATTATTTATTTTTTATAGTGGCAGCAAAAAGCGCTGGCCTTGAAAGTGACACGACTTAGAGGTATCATTATTAAAAAAAATATTGATAAGGAAAAGGTTAAATCTTGGGCATCAGAAAACATCACAATAGAGAACAAATGGTTAGAAATATTTCATCATTTTGAAACAAACCATGTTCCATATAATAGTGCACTAAAAACTGTGGGATACACACTGTCCTTACCAGGAACTAATACTGTGACTGAATGCGTTTTTTTCTATGGTAAATAAAGTGTGGACATCAGAAAAATCACAATTAAGTGTTGAGACTTTGAAAGCCATTTTATGTGTGAAATATAATTTAACAAATTCTTGTGAAAAATTTCATGACCTTTTAAACAATGACAGCAATCTAAGTAAAAAAAAAAAAAATCACTCAAATGAGAAATATGCCAAAGAATAAAATAATATTATACATAATTTTTTAATGTATTACATTTGTAAATTTTACTTATGTTGAAATTAAAAAAAATATATTACAATACTATTTTTGTGTTCTATGAAAATTTTTGTTGCTCCATATAGACCCAAATTTTTAATTAAGAACCTCCCCACCCCAGTCAATGGTGTCCTGCTTTACCAGTGTTAAAAGCTGGTCACCTTATCTTAATAGCCAATGAGCAGTTGACTAATGTAAACTTGGGGCTGAAGAAGAATTTGAAAGGCAAAGACACATTTATACAAAATAAATAAAGAAAATGGTATCTTGGCAGAACATGTTAATATGTATTATTTATTTATATATATGCATATGTATATACTCTATATTCAATCAATTTTTCACTGTACAAAACATATTTATGCAAAAAAATAAAGTAGTATTTTGGCACAACATGTTAATATGTATTATTTATTTATATATGTACATATATATGTATTCTCTATTCAGTCAATTTTTCTCCATACAAAAAAATTCATGATACTGTGTAAAATATTTTAGGTGTGTCTAAAAAGTGTACCGTAAGGTACTTTTTTTTACATGGAGTAATTTTGTAATTTTTATTATAGTAAGCATCTCCAGGGACATAAAGCAATAGTTAAGTAATACATAGCAGTTTTATTTAAAGTATGTCATTTTACCCGTCTTTAAAAGTAACTGTACTTGTCTCCTTCCTTAAAGGAAGTTGTGGTTTTACTTATCATAATATTATCCAAGTGTGAACAATCATATGTAGAAGATTACTTCAAAAGAAAACACAGACGGTAGGTAAACAAAGTCAACTGTGATTAGGGATATATTGCTAGTATCCCTTGTTAGAACTGGGTGTTCAAAAAAGAAGTACTTGAATTAAGATGTATCTGTGTAAAGAGGCATGAAATGGAAAATTCAGAGTCAGAAGCTGACAGCTGTCATTATGAATCCTGCTACTTCTCTCATTATTGCAAAGCACACAGAGTATTTGTATTAGTGCCAATTAATCAGCATTATTGTTATAATTTGATTAGCCGGTTACTGAGTTAGCAAATGTTAAGAGGGATAATGTCTCCAAAGTTTAAAATAAAAATCTCCTGTGCTCAGAGAAGCAAACAGTGGAACTGTTTAAAGACCATGGATTTTGGACTCTGTGACCCACATTTCTTCTTTCTCAGAAGGAGATAGTAACACAAGGTGCTGCAGTAAAGCAGTAAATGAGATAATCCTTCTAAAGTGCTTGCCCAAGAACCTGGCTTAAGAAAGTATTTCTTGAACCGTGGCTGGTGGTAGATAATGACATCAGATGTAACGGAGTTTTACAGGTGTTAGAACCGTGATGTTTGAACCCTAGGAAAAGCAAACAGTATCCTGCTTCTGTATAAAATATACAGCCTTCCACACTCCCCCCTCTACCTCTGAATAAGGATTAATTCAACCACCATGTTTTCTTTGCTAAGGCTACTTCAGTGGTTCCTCCAGCTGGTCTTCCTGCTGTTACCTTGACCCATCTTTCTCACTGTGGTCCCACGAGATGCAGCTCTGAGCTTGTGAACTCATCCTCAAACAAGAACTCATTAGGCAACAACAGAAAACGAGATAAGCCAACAACAACAAATTCTTTAGTGGTTCTAAAGAAAGACCCAGCAGCTGGTACCCAGTACTACACTGCCGTCTTCCCTTATTAAAACCTGGCTGACCTGGCCTTGCTTCAATCAACACTCAGCGCAGCCTCTGACCTCTTTTTCGTCCTCTCAATGCCATCCCCCCAGCTCACAGGACACAGGAACTGGTGACTGGTGTGGAAGGTTAGGAGAGAGACGATTGGATTTGCAGCTTCACAGGAGGGCTGGGTTCTTAGTGCTCTCCTGTCCCCACCCAAGGGAAGGGGCAGAAATCATCAAAACTAGAGAAGCCAGAATAAACGAAAACCCTCTGTACTATCCTCAACTAGTTGTTGAATTAAAAACCTAATGCCTAACCCAGTAGCAGTACGATGAGAAAGTTCTTAAGAGAACTTGGCAGTATACAGCTTGGGGTGTATGTAACTCAAGATGTATTAGTGCCTGTTTTCTCGAGTTTTCTAAAAGCTGCAGTGGGTTTGTGGAGAAGGGTGGGGTGTTCGCTGCAGGTGGGGACCAGGACGGTGATGGAGTACTACCACAGCTCTTAGAGGGCATAGAACAGGACCTTGATCGAGGATCCCAGGGTTCTCCAAGGAGGAGCACTGAGGATGAACGAAGCCAGGCCAGCATCTTGCTACTTGGACAGCTGCTGGCCAAGGGTGGTGATGGCACAAACAAAAAGGAAGTCGGAAGTGCAGATCAAATAGACCAACAGATTTGGTCTCCCTTCTCTTGGCAAACCAAGACAAGCTGTTCAGTACCAAGAAAATTACACACACACTGTTGTGTGAGATGCCACAAGGTATCTCAGTGGCAGACTCACCTTCCACGACCCATATCTGCACAGGCCCTAAGGTGAAGTTGAAAGAAACAAAAAAAGAGTAAGCTGCAGCTTTCCTCACTTTGGTCTCTAGAGCTGAGACGGTTGGCTAATGATGGAAGGGGAAGAAGTGAGATGTAAACTGGATATGAAACTCAAGTTTCCAGCACGACTGAATCTTAACTGAAAGGACCAGGAAGCAATGGAGTCTACTCGAGGTACTATTATGAGATGGAAAACAGAGATTTAACAGGGCTGAACTTGGAGAAAATTAAAACTGGCTTAGAACTCACACCTGACTGGGATGAAACTTTCCAAAAATATGTTCACAAGATTGGGGCAAAATTAGGGTAAGGCTTATGGTAAGACTTCTGACTAGGCATGGCAGTTAGGTTTTCTCTGACCCATTCCATCAGATTTGTGGAGTGGAACAGAAATTTGGTGCTAGAGAGCCACCCCAGGAAGAGTAACCAGTATTCTTTGCAGCTCAAGAGAAGGCCAACGTCAAGGTCAGGAGTCTGAATTTGGGGTTCGGAACAAGTAGAAAAGTGAGATTGCCTAGCCAAAGTGAGCAGGAATCCACCTGGGTGGAGGGGAAGAAGGTCAAAGATTCTCTGCCATGGTAAGCTTTTGGAATGTGTTTGCATCTGAATAATTGTGTTTTTTTTTTCACTGCAAAAAAGAAAGAAAGAAACAAACGAAAAACAAATGCACGTGGGTTTGTGTGAGTGTGCTTTAATAGTAGTTGATGACTTTCTATTAAAAAGTTTAGATTATTAATTTTCTTGTTACATTGCAATGTTGCTTGTTTGAGACCGTAACTGCAACTCATGAATTTTAACGTGTATAATGCCATTTACATAAAAGGAACTTTATCAGATGGAGATAGTAACACAAAACATTTACAGATCAAATGGAAGTTAAAAGAAGAAAAACGTTTGGTGTCCAAAGTCTTTCTTGTTTCGTGATATCAAAAGATAATTATTTTTAAATAGTTTGAAATCTTACAAGAATCGGCTAACATAAGAATGGATAACATTTAATTTGTATGGCATATTCTCGTGTTATCTCTGTAGGAAAAGGAGGTTAGATTGTTCTTAGCATAGCTGCAAAGAATCGTACAGTAAAACCCAGCAGTTGCCCCAGCGGCCCTCACTTCCTCTCACTCTCCTACGATGGAGAATGTCTAACTTGCTTTGAAAACTGACATCCTAAATCTCTAGAACTCCCATTCCCACATTCAGATCTATGGCGGGATATTCTTCTCCCTTGCTGCAATCCCATTACTCTTTTTCGTTTTATCTATTATAATCACTTTTCCATGTTATAGTTATTCCCCAGATGCCGTTTCGAAGGATAACAAATGTCACGTCACTTTTATTGTCCCCATGGCTCTAACGCTTCCCAAGGTATTTCTGACTCAAAGAAACAGACACTTGCGGTGTAGTTTTTCGTCGACAAGATGTGATAGAAATGAACGTTATTAACCTCCGTAAGAACACGGTATGTCTCAGCTTGAACACTGGTAGTTCCTCCCGTGAAACTCCACTGGCCTTTCGGAACCCCTCTGGGTCTTCTGACAAACCCATGTGCACACCAGATGATCTGTCCCTCAGTGCTACAATATAAAACTATCATTTCCTTATAGACTAAGATCATCTATCATGACAGTGCACTTTCATGATTAATTTTATTAAGCACAACTTCTTTCTATCTGGCTTCATAGGCACACTGTGGATTTCATGCTAAGGAACATATGAAAATCTTCACCAGAGGAGATTAATCCTGCTACTGGGTGACTTTCTATTCCTGTTAATTACATCATTAGAAGGTCTATAACAACAGAAACACTTTGGGAAATGTGACTCCACAGTGGAAACAGTTAATGAAAGCAACCTTTACTATAATTTCATTGATTCTCTTGTTAACCTCCAAGACAAAATTTCTAAAATCACTAGGACATCTGGGAAAGTCATCACTGACATTCTTGGGTGTATGGGGATATATACTCTACAGGGCTAAAAGGTATTAATTGGGATGTCAGAGATGAAGTTATGCTCATCGGGGCACCTGCTGATTCAGTCTACCATGCCTCGCTTGACCAAGTGAACTGGCATTAGCAAAAGAACAAAGGGGTTTGCGAAGTGCTTCCATAATCCCGGGTATCTTGAACAAATCTAAAAGCAGTTTTTGTTAAGTCGCCTCGCTCCACAAGTGTCTGTTTTAATATCTGTTGCAGCATTTTTTTGTTCTTTTCATCTCGTTGGAGACCATCCTGTGACAAAATTATGGCACACAGCGATCAAAGCAAAACCACAGCTCACTTTCTTACATCCTATCAGGCGAAAAGCAAACCTATAATAAATGACCTCGAATACAGAAAATGGGGCTGAAGATGAAAAGAAGCAACATCTCGACTTCTGGTTGAGGATCAGTCCAAAGAAACTTAAAAACAAAAATGTGTGTGCCGCATATCACCCGTCAGTTTTGTTTTGCTTTAACACGATAATAGCTGTTTTCTACATTTACTTAACCTTTGTCCCCTCGGGATTGTCTCCTGACTTACCTGCAGTTGGAGTGGGCCTAAGCCCGGTGTGGCTGCGGCAGCAGCTGCCATGGTAGTTGGGATCAGCTGAACAGGGTAAGGGTCACCTAAGTAAGAGAATAATAGAGGCGTCAGCACCTTTTATCTACTCTCCACCTGCAAATTAAACTCATGCATTCACTCTTTCCAAAAGCCTTCTTTTGTGTGCCTTGCTGGGGCCTAATGAAAAGCTCTATTGTGCAGCCTTTTACTAACACTCTTTTCACAATTCTGGCTGAGAGAGGAATGTGAATAAAAGGCACAAGCAATTAAGGCGGAAACCTCATCCTTTTTTCATGATGTATTTATGAAAATGGGGAGAAAAGTGTGCATTGATCAGAGGGCTGCAAGCATGCACTCGCACGCACACACACTCCACACGCACTCACACACACACACACACACACACCATCTTGATATGAGCACAGCAACTCCTCAACAAATTCACCACGCTATCCTTAAAGGAACTTAACTTATTTGAACAAGCCAAACTCTCAAGACTGAAGCAAAGGTGCTTATCTTTTAAATGTAAGCTACGATACCATCCTGATTCAAACCATATTATCACTGGATGAATTCACAATAAAATTTTTTTGCTGGCTTTTAAGGTATATAAAATATTGTCATCTTTGCTATTCCTGAGAGATATGTTTACAAAAATCTATTTATTAGAAATAAAACTGAAAATAGGTGGTGTCCCCTCCCCCAAAGGATTTAATCTTAGAAAATCATAAAGTTAATTGTGAAGTTTTCTTACCGAATTAATACACTCATTCAAAAATATTTACGGAGGATGTGCTGGGTGTTAAGCATTAGAAATAAAAAGACTAATTATCCAATTGTAGATGTGCTAGGAATTTAAGCTTTGGGCTTCCAGAAAGGGCCGCTGGCAATGTGTTCACTTTATATTTGTCATACACTTTATGTTTGTTGTATTTTTCAAGTTTATATTTTATTTTTTATTTTTTTATTTTGTTTTATTTTTTGAGATGGAGCTTCAAGCTATCCCCCTGGGTAGAGTGCCATGGCATCACAGCTCACAGCAACCTCCAATTCCTGGGTTCAAGTGAGTCTCCTGTCTCAGCCTCCCAAGTAGCTGGGACCACAGGCACCTGCCACAACGCCCGGCCATTTTTTGGTTGCAGCCATCATTGTTGTTTGGCGGGCCCGGGCTGGGGATTCGAACCCGCCACCTTAGGTGTACGTGGCTGGCGCCTTAGCCGA
>CAUYQV010049840.1:0-51815 GCA_963574575.1 Galagoides demidoff | reverse complement strand
GATAAATAAGACAGTCCCTGACTTCAAGGAGCTCTGAATTTACTTTGCAGGAAGGAAGGACTAAAATTTTGTTAAAGTAAGAGCCAGGCATTCCTGGCTGGAGGGAAGGGTAAGCGGGTCGGTCATAGTGGCACACTGGATTGCAAGTAAGAGGTAAGTCATTTAAGAATTTTGAATTGGGCTGGGCGCCAGCCACATACAACTAAGGTGGTGGGTTCGAATCCAGCCCAGGCCCTCCAAACAACAATGATGGCTGCAACCAAAAAATAGCCAGGCGTTGTGGCGGGCACCTGTGGTCTCAGCTACTTGGGAGGCCGAGGCAGGAGACTCGCTTGAGCCCAGGAGTTGGAGGTTGCTGTGAGCTGTGAAGCCACAGCACTCTACCCAGGGGGATAGCTTGAGGCTCTGTCTCCAAAAAAAAAAAAAAAAAGAATGGCTATTTTAGGGTAGCACCTGTGGCTCAAAGGAGTAGGGCGCCAGCCCCATATGCCAGAGGTGGCGGGTTCAAACCCAGCCCCGGCCAAAAACTGAAAAAAAAATGGCTATTTTCGACCGGGCATGGTGGCTCATGCTGTGGTCCTAGCACTCTGGGAGGATGAGGCGGGTGGATTGTCTGAGCTCACAGGTTCAAGACCAACCTGAGCAAGAGAGAGACCCCATCTCTAAAAATACCCAGGCGTCGTGGCAGGTGCCTATAGTCCCAGCTACTCAGAAGGTTAAGGCAAGAGAATTGCTTGAGCCCAAGAATTTGAGGTTGCTATGAGCTATGACGCCATGACACTTTACTGAGGGTGACAAAGTAAGACTGTGTCTCAAAAAAAAAAAAATTACTGTTTTCTACTTCTTTTCTACTAGTAGATAAGAAAAACTCTTTCCTATTTCATATAACTTAACAAGCCCAGATGACAAGATCTCCTTTTTGGGAGACGAAGACAGAGAGACTATGACTAGGACACTGTCCTCCTATACACATGGCTAGCAGAATCCAGAAACAGCAGGTCTGAAAGACAGCCTGATTGTATGGTTCAATCCCGTGTGTGTGTTCTTCAGGAAATATGCTTTTAAAAATATTTTGCTGAAAATCATATTTAAAAAGCACTCATTTTAATCACCATCTTTACTATTTCCATGTTTTTTTTTTTTTTGAGACAGAGCCTTAAGCTGTCACCCTGGGTAGAGCACTGTAGCATCACAGCTCATAGCAATCTTCAACTCCTGGACTCAAGCGAGTCTCCTGCCTCTGCCTCCCAAGTAGCTGGGACCACAGGCACCGCCACAATGCCTGGCTATTTTTTGGTTGCAGCCATCATTGTTGTTTGGTGGGCCGGGCTGGATTCAAACCCACCACCTTAGGTGTATGTGGCTGGCGCCTTAGCCACTTGAGCCATAGGTGCTGAGCCTATTTCCATGTTTTTATAAAAAATTAATTTCTCAATTCTATGATTAAAAAGAACAACAAAAGCACAAGACCCTTCTCTGTACAGCCAGACCGAAGCGGTTCAGTTGCAAACGTTATCCTAGGTACCCTTCTACCCACCTGTGCTTGGCATCCTTTTCTTCCTCCAGGAGTACCTTGCCCTCCCCTATCTTTTTTTTCCCTCCAGGAATCACCCCTGGGTCACATTTGCACAGAATTTTCCAGCTCTTGAGGTTGTAAACCCTCTTAAATGCTAATCTAGTGCTACCTTGCCGGGGGAATGCAGAGGTTTCCATAATATACTTATTAAAGAGAAAGTCTTTAAGACCCACACGACTCCTTAATTGTGGTTCTGAATCATGCAATAAGCATGAGGAAGATATTTTTGAATAAAGAGGGCTTTCCTTCTTTTCTCTACTTGTATCATTTAAGCAGCCACCTCCTCCACCTACTCGTAAGACCAGCACTGCATCTATACTTCCCTGAAAGGTAATATTTACCTATTAGACAAGGTGCTGCTTTCCACATGATAAGGTTTTCTTTTTGTTGACCTTGAAGGGGAACGATCCAGAAGTCTCTGGGTTTGAAATGTAGGGTGATTCAAACACTGTTCTGTCAAATATCTGTCGGCTGGGTCCAATTTCAGTAAATTCTTAGGAAATAAAGTTTAGAATTAGAAAGAACATAACAAAGTCACATTTAAATTCTATAATAATAAAAGCCTTATATTTTTCCTTACAAAAGAAATACATGGTCATTACAGAACATCTAGCAAACATAGTTGTAAGGGAAAAAAAATCCCCCCAAAACGCCCATCTAAAGCACCCATAATCTCCCCATTGTTGTCCTCTTGGTTTATATCCTCCCAGCCCTTTTTTCTGAATGCCATATATACACATTTTTTCTTTCATAAAATCTGGCTCATATTATACACACAAGTTTTGTATCCTGCAGTTTTTACTAATCAAAACATTTTTATAACACAAACATTTAAAACATATTTTTAATAAGTACATATTCACATGGAAGAATACATGAACATACATTCTTCATCTTTTTCTTGTCCCCCAGATACCAGTCCCCTCCCCTTCCTGGAGGGGTCCAGTTCCTTGTGCATCCTTCCATAGGTATTCTGTACATATCACTATCTCCTCCTTTTATTACACACATAGTACTGTATGCAGAATTGTCTGCACTTAGCTTTCTTCTCATGTGGCATAAGATCTGAAGAGATCATTCCATATCAGTAAAGAGCCTCAACTCCATATTATTTTTGCTGTATTGAGGTTTTTGGATTTTTTTTTAATTCCTTATTCACGGTTAGTTACATCTGCAGATACATAACCTGTAGATATGGAGGGCGAACTGTATTTTAACTGTGGGTAAAACCAATGAAAATGAAATGTATTTGTGAACAACCTTAGTTTGTTTTTAGCTAAAGAATAAACATTCAGGTTCTTTCCCCTTCTATTATCATGCACAATGGACTGGAAATAACTTTATAATATGTTTTAAAATGACCATATAGAAGTTTGTGGTATGGCTATACCATGCTTTACTTAACCAGCCTCCTACTGTTGGACATTTAGATGGCAGCCACTTTTCACTATTTTAATTAATGCTGTGATGAACACCCCAAATCTTTGCATACATCCATGATCCCTTTTACAGGATAAACTCCTAAACTTTTAAGACTTCTTATTTTACATGCTGCCATATTACCCCCCAGGAAGGTTGTCTCAAATTATATTTCTGTCAGCAATTGTATGAGTCAACCAATTTCCCGCAACCCTCATCAACAATAGGTATTCTTATTTTTAGTACTTATAAATTAGATGTTTAAAAAATATTTTACAGTTGTTTTAATTCACATTTTTCAAACTAGTGAAGCTGAATATTTTTATGCTTATGTTTCTTCTTTGCTTATTTTTCTATTTCTGGATCTATCTTTATTTATTTGCAAGTGTTCTTTATCCATTAAGGTAGGAACCCTTTGTTTTATGTTGCACATATTAGATTCTTTACAACTAAAACGTTTTTTTCTCAATATCATTTATTAGTAATTAGACAGTATTTTAAAAGGTAAATCATTATTAAAACTATTTTTTATTTACAAATCGAACAAATATGTAAAGAAACATAACCTACCACAAAGCAATAGAGCATAATAAAATTTTACTTTTTGACTCACTGCCCATTCTTCCTCATAGGAAAGGACAAGTGTAAAATTCCAGCACTCACAAATCCATCTCTAGCTCATTTTTATTGGTTTTTCCCACAGTTAATCTTTTTGTGACCCACTCACAAAACAATGAGAGCAAATAAACATTTGCTCCAAATAAGCCAGACTTCAATTTCAGACATCTATCTCCAACCTAGCACTACAAAAATTTGAATTCTGATCCTACCATGTATTGAAATACAGTTGGCCCTCTGTATCTGCAGGTTACAAATCTGCAGATTCAAGCATCAGTAGACACATAAATAAATAAATCTAAAACCTCAATATAACAAAAATAATACAAATAAAAACAACACAGTGTAACAACTATAGGATTTACAGTATATTAGGTGTTAAGTCATCTAGAGAGGATTTAAAGTACACAGGAAGATATGCATACATTATATGCAAATACTGTACCATTTTATATAAAATACTCAAGTATTTATGGATTTTGGTATCTAAGGGAGGGTTCTAGAACCAGTCCCCTAAGGATATATATGAACAGCAGTATTCCCTTTGGGTTGAAAATTCTGGTTATTGAAACTCAAAGCACTGATTACATGCAAGTGAAACTGACATTCATGTTGATTTAGATAATTCTGAAATTATCTCAATTCTTTTTTCTTCCTTATTATAGAACAAAAACTGTGGCAGTGCATAAAATGATTTTATTCTCACTGGCAGTTAGAACATTTAACATTAAAACAATTTTGGTCAGGCATGGTGACTTATGTTTGTAATCTCAGCACTTCGGCAGGCTGAGATGGGAGGACTGCTTGAGCCCATGAGTTGGAAACCAGTCTGGGTAACACAGCCAGATTCCATTTCTACAAAAAATAATTAGCGAGAGACACTGGTGTGTGCACATAGACCTAGCTATTCAGGTGCTTGAGCCACAAAGATAGTTTGAGCCCAGGATTTGGAGACTGCAGTGAGCTACGATGGTGCTGCTGCACTCTAGCCTAGGTAACAGAGTGAGACCTTGTCTTAAAATAAATAAATAAGAAAGAAAGAAAGAAAATAAAGAGAAGGAAAAAAGTGACTTCAACTGTGAGATATTAGTTATAAAACAAAGGAGGTGGCCCTTGAGTCATCTTTTAAATTAGAAGTACATATAACCTTTCAGAAGTATTTATTACCATTAGTGCTATTTTACTTGATAACAACTGCAGAAATGACTGTACAAAGAGCTACTTTATGACTACAGCTATTAATTTTCAAATTACTTAAAAGGATGAGGCCATTTTTTCTTATTTTATTATTATTTTTTAAGATAGAATCTCACTTTGTCACCTCCACTGTTGGGCTCAAGCGATTCTCTTGCCTCAGCCTCCTGAGTGGCTGAGACTACAAGTGCTCGCCACAATGCCTCTATTTTTAGATGCGGGGTCTCACTCTGGCTCGGGCTGGTCTCAAACCTGTGAGCTCAGGAAATCTACCTGCCTCAGCCTCCCAGAGTGCTAGGATTATAGGCATGAGCCACCCTGCCCAGCAAAGGATGCTGTCATTATGAAGAAAGCATGAAACTTAGTTGACAGTCTTTAAAACTCAGTATTTGGAAGAAAAAATAAAAACATAATTTTTTTTTAAATAGACACTCTGTAACCCAGGCTAGAGTGCAGTGACATGATCATAGCTCACTGCAGCCTTGAACTCCCAGGCTCAAATAATGCTTCTGCCTCAGCCTCTTGAGTAGCTGAGACTATAGGTGCGTGCCTCCATGCACAATTAAGTTTTAAATATTTTTGGAGAGATGGTGTCTTACTGTGTTGCCCAGGCCAGTCTAACTCCTGGGCTCAAGCCATGCTCCTGCCTCAGCCTCCCAGATGTGAGCTGCCATATCCAGATTAGAATTTTTTGAAAGTTAAAATAGAGACCATATAATTATTGTTGTTATTCTTAAAGTTATTAAGAATAGTATTAATATTAAAATTATTAATATTATTGGCTTGAATTAATTCCAGTGACTTGTATCCCCACTAAAATGGCTGATGTGAATAGATATAGGAAAAGATGGCCATTTTACATACTTATATCTGGACATAATTATCAAGGCAACTTTAGAGAACAGCAAAGAGAATTATTGCTTCATGAAAGGATAATTGGTGCTTTTCATCTTTCAAATTCATTTTCAATAATAGCTAAAAGACAAAAGGAATGATTCTTCTTATATAACATTCAATAATAACAAGGCAGTATTAATCTTTGGTGACAGAAGTCAGAATTGTGCTTTGCAGGGCTGGGGAGGAACAGGGGTGTAAAGCCTGGAAGGGGTCATAAGAAAGCTTCCAAGGTGTTAATAATTCTCTTATTTCTCCACCTGAGTAGGGTTATACAAGCAGGTTTACATTATAAAAATTAACTGAGATATAGACAATTTGTGTACTTTCTGAATGTACATTTCAATAAAAATACTTAATGTTAAAGAAATCTGATGGGAACTATATTAAACAAATAGGAATCAGAATGTTTAACTTCCAAACTGGTCGAAGCAAAGAGAGACTCAGGTTATCTGTTTTGAACTGTGCTAGATTATAATCAGTGCTGGATTTTTAATCAGGTACCACACTGATGCTCGGTAATTATATTTGGTAATGATCTAACAAAAAAGTTCAACTGTTTTTAACTAAAAAAAGATAAAAGGCAAAAAATATGAAATTGTATTTAATTCCATTTCTCTACTTCATTCTACTTATATTTTAAGTTACCAATTACTAAGGTAATTACCAATTACTAAGATCAGTAAGTACTGACTGTGTAAAAGAGCATATTGAAAAAAATCTAACTAATTTAAGTGATAATTTATGCCTAATTAAACTGAAAGAGCTTTGAGAATTCTTTTTCTTGGGTAGTATTTCTCAATCTATGTTCAGAAGAACACTAATGCTTTAGAGTTTTATAAAAAACAGTATTCAGTATTTAATTAAATTTGGGAAATGTTGGGTGAGACAGAAACTCTTCTTTACTGTGGGATTTCTGAAAGCCTTTATAGGTTAATGAATATTGTGAATCTTTACAAAAGGTTATATGGTATGTGGCCTTTCTCAAAGGTTACACCCCCCCTTCCCCCACCTCCACCCCCACACCTGTTCACACTGTGTTCCCTGGAACACAGATTAACACAGTTTAAAGCATAGCAAAATCCTGAGAATGCTGCTCAGAAATTGCCAGCTGTGCTAAGTGTGACTTGTAAAGCCTCTATGTGCAACATAACCTCCACTGATTTTGATGGTTGACTGAATGGGCGTAAAATAAAACTGATCTATTAACAAGTGTTCTTTGAGGGTCTGCTATCAAAAAACCAACATTTGCTTATTTATGCACTGGCTGGCTGCAGTGAAAGCTGAAGAAATATGAAAAATAGTTTCCACTTGAGGGGCTGTCTACTGGGGCAGAAAAACCTGAATAAAGACATCTGAGATTCTGCTTTTAACAGTGCAGAGCAGGAAGATTTCTGGATGGCGAGGCTAGCAGGAGGAGGAATACTCAGGCCACCATAACGGCAGTGATCTTGGTTATATTTAAGATAGAGCCAGAAAGAGTCTAGGAGAGAAGCGACCAAGTCAGAAAAAGTTAAGTTCACTGATCAAATCTGTATAGACTATGGGAGGCCATAAATACCACGTAAAAAATGTAATGAAATAATCTTTTCTTTCAACACTAATTTTAAGGTTTGTTTTAAAACCGTATGCCTGAGCAGCTCTTTAGTGCTAATGGATTTTTGTTATTCTGCTTATTTTAGGAAAGTAATTTAGGGATCTTATGGTCCTGCCTAGATGGATTATGACAATATCAGATCCTGTTGAAATTTTACATAAATTACCTTTATGCGTTTTAACATGACACAGTCCCCCGTTAGTCATCATTATATTCTTCTAACAAAACATTTCAATCATAAAAGCAGGCTGTGGTCACATGTAGACACGAGAGGATCCACAAACCAAAAGACATTTTGAACAGGTAATATCAACTTGTCCTACCTTCATAAGGTCAAGCAGAATACTATTTAAAATTCCAAGATATCTTCTCTCCAGTGACTGAGGATGGTTAACAGCTGGAAACTGCAAGAACAACACAATAGTAAAGCTAGCATTTAAGGAGGGATGTGTGTGCATTGCTTATGAGTGTTACAGACGAGAGCAGAGCAGAAGTTAATCCCTTACTATTAATCCAAGTCGAATTCTTGTTTTTAGATTACTTTTGGTGTCTATGTATTTTAAATATGGAATAATAGGACTGGGTACTGAATAATAGGGAAACTGACAGGTGGAAGATAATACCTACTTAAATCTAGGCAGACAATACTGAGGAGTGAAAAGGAAATAAAATAAAAAAATATGAAACTGTACTTTACAGTTTATAGAATATTGTCTGCTTATACAATCAGTTCTAATATAGTGCATAGGGAATTTGCTTGTACACACTTACAATTACTTCTTACAGTAATTGGGGGATTGGCAGGAGGGATACAATATCAGATAGAATTCTTACACTTTTTCTACAACATATTATTTATTCCTGAAAATAGATAAGTAAAAAAAGAAAAAAAGCAGTGAGTGGCCAGTACCTAAAAAGTCACTGCAAAGTAGAAAGAGTGAATTCAGATATATGTCCTATTACTGCTTTTAATATAATCTTGGAATGATCTGTTTTCAAATCCCTCCTTTTTCTAAGCTGGAACAGAGACAAGACCGAACATAGGCTCCTGAATTAAAAAATGCATTTTTAAACAAAATGGGGGGAAGGGGTTAAGCTTATTTAGATGTTCTATCCTTCCCTCTGCCTACTCACATTCTGCAGTATTTCAGGGGATATTAAAACTGATATCTCTAAATATGCTAAATAAGTGGATGGGAGGACTAATGTGGTAAAATTTCAAACAAGGAATTTAAAGAGTGATTATGACATCATTCCTACACCGTGTTTGGTATGGCAGTAGACACAGACTTTGGGTAAGACCTAAGGGGTGTTGAATCTGTGGCCTTAAGGAAACTGGTCTTCCTAGTCCTTCAAGTGCAGCCTTTTGACTAAATCCAAATTTTATGTAACAAATCCTTTCATTAAAAGAGATGCAGCAGAGAAAGATGAAGCTTTTCTTGCCTCCTTTGGTGCTTAAGAAAGAACAATCTTGAAATCAGAAGGCTGCAAGTTCCCTACCCCCAAAATGAACCCATAGGGTAATATTTGAACTGGGTTTCGACAGGTAAGAAAAATATGATGACAGAGAAAAGTAGGACAGCCCCTTCCAGATAGAGGAGAAGAAGAAATAACATGAACTTAACACAGATGCACAGGCAATAACTTAAAACTGGTTTCTGGGGGAAGTGACGCAATGTGAGGCATTTTAGATATTATTATTATTCCTATTTTAGAGATGAAGAAGATGACAATCAGAAAGTTCAAATAACTGGTTCAAGGCAAGTTATATAATTAAAAAGCAGTAGAACTAGTGTTTGTACCCAATCCTGTGATCCAAACCCACACTCTTTCTAAACCTAGGTGCCTCTCCTAAGGGAAGTTCCTTTTGATGTTTTTAGAGCATTAAATATCAGCCCAAAGAGAGAGACACCTACCATACTGTGATAAAAGATGCTATACTGGTATGTTTTAATTAATACCATGTATTTTGCTTATGAGATCTATTTTATGCTACTGGATATCCTCCACTCTTGTTTTTTTTCAGGAGTAACGTTTCATTAATAAAATTAATGCTGAAAGTTAAAAAGTATTAGAAATATTACAATAAAAAATGACTAAGTAAACTAACTTTAAAAAATTAATTTATGTGCTTTTTAATGACATCTACTATTCTGAGATTATTAAAAAAAAAACAGCCAAAACTCAAGCACAGAAATTTAAAGTATATCCCAATCAATAGTTTGTTTTCTTTCTTAATCGCTTGGCTGATACAATATAGTGAGAATGCCTCTGTAGTGAATAACATGTGTTAGACACTGGCCTGGGCAGTTTACATATAACATTCCATCTTTACACCAATCAAATCTGGCAGGACTTCTGTTATCATTTTACACAAGAAGAAACAAAAGCACAAGATGGTGAAATAACTTCCTGAGGTCATTCAAGTAGTCAGTATGGAACCAGGCTGTGAACCCCAGTAGTCTAACTCCAGAGCTCATGCCCTATTTACATATATGAGATATCAATTATTACCTTTTCCCCCAAGAAGGAACACTAAAAAAGGGACTTCAAGGGGGGGTGGCATAGGAAAATCTGGCCTGCCCATCCAAGAAGTCTGGAGAGCCCATGGAATGTGTATATGAAGTAACCTAGGTAACCAATAACCAATAGAAAGAGAGCATCAATGACCAATAGGAAAGGGCAATACTGCCTGCAGGTGCTGAGAGGCCAATGGAAGACTTGTGACCAATTTCAGATGGAGAGGGTAGTTTATACCACCCTCAGGCTTTTGTATCTCAGTCTCCCTCACCTTTTCTCCTTCAAGAGAGGGACCCCCTTCCAACTCTCTTTAGAAGTGTGCTAAACTTTCCCTTTGTTCTTCCTAAATATAATCTCTCTTTGTTACCCTGAAACTTGTGTAGGTTACCTTTATTTTCCATCCACACTGCTTCTGCCACTTCAGTTTTATTTTCAGTTTCCACTCACTTTTGCTTTCAATTACCACTGTGCCTCAGTTCAGTTGAACATTCTAGCTCAGCCAAGCAATCAAACCAGGTCAACTAGGTTCAGAGAACTGGGACCCCCAGCCCCCAACATTTCCAAATAATGTAAGCAACGTCTTGTGGATTTTCCAATCTCTACACCATTGAATCCAAATCACATCACACCAGACTGGTTACTGGTGAGCCTGTGGTTCACAGCAGCTATAGTGTACATACCCTATATGCTTAGCTATCTGTCCCAGACATTCTCAAGTAATATCATAAAAGAAAACTTCCCTCACAATATGTCATAAAGCTTTCAAAGAGATTAATTGCAATTTAGTTAAAATACCACAAAGACTTTCAGACCAAAAAGTAAAAGTGCTAAGGTTTATAAAAGCCAAAGTGTCATGAAAGCAGCAATTTCCCTTAAGGACATTTATAAGCAACATTATCATATGCTGGCTAGCATTTTATAGATAATACGGTTAGTGAGGACTGTGAACAAAAAGAACCATAGGGAACGTGTGGCCTATCGAATCCAAATGCCATTTATTCTTCAATATCCATTTCAAATTTCAAATGCTCCATAAAACCTTCTCTAATAAATCTCCAACCATGATTTCTAGCTTTCCAGAACCTCTGACATTATTCATGGTCTAAACCACATTGGGATATATTAGAATACAATAAAGAACATAGTACTTTATTATATACCACACGTTCTTATAAATTATATTATTTTCTGATTATTTCATGGATGAAAGCCTTAACTCTTTAACTAGTTTATAAGTTATAAAGGCAAAGTACCGTGCCAGATCTGTTTATTCTTGCTTCAGAGAATCTAGCATAGAGCTTCAATAACCAGATCAAGAGCAAGTCAGCTGGCAAACCAAGCTTAATATTCCAGCAGTTAATGTTAAAATCCTGAGGTCGGATATTTAATCATGCAATACTATTCAACCTAGCAGTCACTATTCTAAGTGGGCTGCAAATGAAATGGTGAACATTACAGTTTATTTCCTCAAGGAATTTAGTAGTCCAGTGAATATGCATATTTGCAAATAGCTACTTCAAGGAGAATATAATGGGTACTACAAAAGAGATATTGAGCAGAGTGCCTGGAATAGTGTAAAGGGCTTCATGGAGATAGGACATTTGGCCTGAGTGTGGGGGAGAGAGGAGGAGAGGGAAGTAGGTTAAGTTTGGGGAACATTATAGATATGAAAATGAAGACTACAGAAGCAACATGTCAAGGAAATGGTCAGAGGTTCAATGTGGCTGAAGAGGCAGAAGACGGAAAAGGTGAAGATGAAAAAGAATTTAAACTTCATCAGCAATCCTGCAGAGATTTTTAAACAAAAGGGGGATAGAATTAAGTGTGCAATTTGAGAAATGTGAAAAGACTGAAGCAAAGAGGGAATGTTAGAGAGAGCAGTTTGGAAGCCGTTATCAACAGTTAGGTAAAGGTGACAAAGCGAAAGAAGCATCAGAGATCAGAGAGAGAAATGGAATATATTGAGCCTGAATGCTGATAATACAGATTTGGTTCAGCTGTTCCTCAAATGTTTCGTGAATGCCTACTAGATATGGTAGGTTCTGTGTTAGATGCTGGAAATATAGTGAAAAGGGGGAACTTATATTCTAGTGGGGGAGGACAAGATAGTTAATAAACAAGTAAACAAATAGCCAAAATAATCCCATACTTGGATAAATGCTATGATCGAAAAAAGAAGGGTGCTATGGCAGAGAGAGACTAGGAAGGAGATGGGGACACCATGCAGGGTGGCCAAAGAGAAGGGGCATTCTCTGAATTCAGATTTACAGAATAAGAAGGGGCCACACAACGGCAACACCTTCTGGAAAAGAAGCCATAAGTCCCAAATCTGTGAAGCTGGAAACACTTTGGAATGTTTGTAGAGGCCAAAGAACAAGAAAAGCAAGTGTGGTAAGAATCTGGAGAGAGAGTGGAATGAAGATAGGTATGAGATGACGTCAGGGAGCCACAAGGGCCTGGATCAGGCAAGGCTGCACGAGCCATGGCAATGAGTATAGATCGACCCTTGGTGAAATAGGAATTCATTAATTATGACCAACATTATTTATGAATATAACAGATTTTCCTTTCCGCTAGACTGAGGGCAAGTTCTACTGGTACTCACATTTTCAACATCTAGTATGACAAATGTTCAATAAAGTTGAACTAACCTGCTGAACCATATCTGCTGTTTGCAAACTCATTAATGGTCAGAATTTGGTGAATTTTGGCTTTTAAAAGCAAAAATAAAGGAAGAAGAGACAAACTTGCCTGAGGTAACTTAGATTTGGAAGAGAGAAAGCAGGAGGGAGATAAAAGACCCTGTGTGTGCCTCTATCCATTCACTTGGCCCATACTCACTAAGCGTAGCAGAAGCCGGCACTGTGTTGGGCTCTTACAGTGTGAGCAGTGGTAGTCTCCAAAAGGAAATTAACTGAGGGCCGAAAAAGTCAAAGAAAAAAACCCAAAGTGCTTTACTAATGGCAAGGTAACATGGTTTTAGAGTTATGCATTTCAGAGAAAGAAAGGAAGTAGTGGTGAGATTACTTCACAGTTCCCACAATGACCACCAATTGACATGTGGTTCAAAAGATTGAAAACTGAAAGAAATCACTTTGGGGGTAGGAAGAGAGAAAGCAGCCTTCAAGTCCCTGGCCACTCCAATAAGGTGCCTATGCAAGTGGGATGCTTCTCATTTGGGGCAACTTTATACTTTCTAAGATGCTTTTTAGCATATGCTTAGAAAACATATTTTGTACAATATACTAGGTTTGAAAAGAAGATTTCATATTTCACTGTCAATGGACAGAAATATATCTGCTAGAACAAGAACTTTTAAATCTGCAGAATGTAAGTATTTCAGTGCTCCTAAATCACTTCAGATGTGTTTGCTCAAAGAAGCAGTAGTCACTCACACATTTTGTTATCTTTTGGGAATACTTACTATTTTAGACACAGGAACGGTCTAAGATAATCAAAGTTCAGAGTATAAGAATGCATATGCTAGAAAAGATTTTGTAAAATTGGAACTTACAAATTAGAAAAAACATTAGCAGCTCCCACATTCAAATTCTGACCACTTTTTAAACTCACAAAAACTATAAGCATTGTGATGGGAAAGGGAATAATATTCAAAGGATAGCTAAGCATTTCATTGTGCAGTGAACATTTAATTTATTAATACTATAGTGCTGACTTCATTTTGGGTTTTAGCAAAATCTCTTACCCGAAGCCCGTGGAAACGAGGATTACTATAGAAGAGCTTCATCTGCTCAGACGGAAGTGGTCCTAGCACCTTCTGAATAGTAAAAAGTTGGTCAATTTCACTTTCTCCAGGAAATAAAGGCTGTCCATCACTAAGCTCCCCAAGAATACAGCCCACTGACCACATGTCCACAGACTTTCCATAAGGAGCTCTGAAAAGCAAAGGGAGAGATTACCTTGGCAGCTGAAGAAATACAAATGTTTTAATAACTTCCAAATTATTTTGAACATATTCATGAATCAAAGCACATCTGTATAGTTAAGGAATTAAAGAGTATCACATGAAAAAAAAGAGTATATATATATATATATATATACCCAAGCAAAACTTCAAAACACAAGTGAATAAACCTATGTTAATAAAGCTACCAGTTTAATAACAATTTAGTTAGCATATTCTAACTGGAAATCTATTCACGTCTGGATTTATCTTAAACAAATGAACTCTAATGCAGTGCACATGTCTGATGAGTAACACTTCACTTGAGGAATGAAATGCTCCCAAGAAATGTATTTTCTAGGTAATTATCCTTTAGCTCTCTAAATGTCAAAAAGTTATATCTTACCCAGTTTTTGAGTTCAGTATATTAAAATGTGCTATGTATTGACTTATGTGTCTTCTTAAACACATACTGAATATTATTTCACCTTTGAATACTTGGCATTACAATTTCTAATAGTTAAGATTGCATTAAATGCTATCATATTATTTACTTGAATATAGGGGTACCCTATTATACAGGGCTTTATTTTAGCTATTTCCCTAAAAAGCATTTTTGCAGTTTACTTAAGGGTTTATAGCTCTTGTCTAGGGTCTGAGTTTACCAGAGGGCTTTAGAATGTTCCTGTTATTAACAAATGGAGATTATAGCCTTAAATCAAATTATTTATGGTAGATTAATAATCCACATGTTTCAAACATAAATAATCCAAACTTTAAGAAGAAAAAGCCAAAATAAAATACTTGAAAAAAATATGGAATAAAATTTTGGAATACCAAAATAATATAGTAGTAATATAAAATTTCTAACTAAAGTATTGCTAACATTATATAGAATACAATTCTACCATAATAAAGCATTGCAACAATAAATCAATATTACATTTATCTCATTTCCTTCCCACAAAAACCTAAAACCATATGAGGAAACTTCATTTTGCTGTTTTGGTAGCTTGCTGGGGAGAGAAGGATACTGATCGCTCTTTCTCATCTGTATGAGAAAACTTGTCCCACGGTGCTACATGGAGAAACCTATGGAAAATCTCCACATACTCACTACAAGCTGTCTTTCTCTGTCATCTGATATGAATACTTTATATAGCTGGAACTATTTTGAATGTCAAGGACAAAGTCTTAAGAATATATAAAAATGTAAATTCTTAACGTATAACCAAATATCAACTGATTTCAATGAGGCTTCTGCATAAATATGGTTACTCAACTAGTACTTGACAATTGCTTAATTAGCAATATTCACTTTTGCTCTTCTTATTTATACTGTCCCCACCTACTTTTGGCACCTACCACATACCCTAAACCAAATCTCATTTTTCCTATAGGTATTATAAGGCAGGAAATACTCTCTGAAGATTCACAAAAAGCTGTCCTCAAAATGAACTCCTTGGGGCCCTCTTAGAGATAAAACCGTATTATAACAAGCCTTTCTACCATACTTGAGTCCTTGAATAGGGTTCTAAGAGTGACCTACTTCATACTCATTTGTTCATTCAGTATCCATTAAATTCAAATTCCAATCCTCCCACAAGAAAATGGACTGTGCAGCTCAGTAGATCCAGAAAGATACACAGAAGAAACAAACACAAAGAGTATCAATACTAATTCCAAGATTAAAAATTAGCACAGAAATTCTAAATTCTGTCCATCAACTTGAAGAGGTAATAAAGTTACTAACCACCATTTGTTTCTAAGGATAAAGCAAGTTTTTGGTTTCCAAAAATTAGAAAAGCTTTCAATAACTGATGCCAACAATTCTACTAGGCTCTAGGTCAACAACAAATCAAGAATTATCACCAGATGGTTGGCAGACACTGGGAAATGAATAGCTAACATCAAAATAAACCCTCAGTAACTTAAATGTGTAGTAATCATGCTCTTCAGAAGACATCCAGAAATTTATATTGTTATTACATAAAAAGTTTCTTTTAAAAATTAAATCTCTCATGTCCTCCAGATACATGTATGACACATTAAAAGAGATGAAACCTACAATTTATGCACGTGTTATCATTACCATTATTTAGAAGAAAAACAGCAATTGATTCAGTATTTACCCCAAGTGTCTGTCAAAGTGGCTGGACTTAAGAGATACTTGATAAGTATTTGATAAATGAATAAATGAATGACTAGATAAGCCAGAATGTCACAATGTGTGGACACTCACGTTCTTAATGTGGAAGATTATTAACAAAGATGGCTAAAATTATTTCTTCTATTTCTGTACACATGTCACTTTGTTCTGTGGCAATGCCACTTCTCCCATTGAGAAGGTGGGATTTATTTCTCCATACCTTGAATCAAGGCTTGGCCATGAAACATGCTTTGTCCAATGAGGCAAAAGCCATGCAAACAAAGGCTTAAAAAGTACCTTTGCTTTGGGACTTACCCTCTTATAGCATAGAACTCTCCCAGAATCACATGAAGAAACTTAAACTGGCCTACTGGAGGACAAGTCCCCATGGATCAGACATAGTCTGTCTCAGATGAAGCACCTAAACCAATCAGCCCCCAGATGACCTGCCAGCTAACTGATGCTACATGAGTGACTGACTGACTCTAAGAAAGACCAGCAGAATAACCATCCAGCTGAACTCAAATTACTGAAACCCAGGACTGTGAGCAAATAAAATGGTTCTTGTTTCATACCGTTAAGTTTTCAGGTTGTTTGTAACACTGCTATATATACATATAAAACTGACAAATTTAATTAAATTCTTATTTTCTACAGATAATCTCAAAGCCAATGATCTAGGATCAGCATATATTTACATGTCATTCTATTTTGGGAAGGTAACTCACCCAAGTAAGAGTTCTGGTGAACGATACCATCTGGTGGCCACATACTCTGTGTAATTAGCATTATTGCCCTCTGATAGATTCCGAGCAAACCCTGAAAGATAGCAAAGCCTAAAGATGTAACTTTGAAATAGAAATAATGATTTTATGTTGGCAAAATATTTCAGTGCTACTAATACTTTTAAAGAGCATCAAATGAACATAATGACTGTTACTGAATGGGGTTGTTTATTAATAGTATCCTTACTAATTCAAAAAGTAGAGTGTTCATATGTCATTTGAAATATACACAATGTATTTACTTACAAATCTAGTCCCTCCCCTGTATTAAAGAGATCCATGTTTTCAAAGTCACCTCATGATTTTATAACCATTCAGGGAATACTTTTATTATTTATTATTTTTTTTTTTGAGACAGAGTCTCATTATGTCACCCTCGGTAGAGTACTATGGTGCCACAGCTCTTCACAGCAACTTCAAATTTTTGGGCTTAAGTGATTCTGTTGCCTCAGCCTCCCAAGTAGCTGGGACTACAGGCCCCCGCCACAATGCCCGGCTATTTTGTTGTTGTTGTTGTTGTTGCTGTAGTTCCCATTGTTGTTTGGCAGGCCCGGGCTGTGTTCGAACTCACCAGCTCTGGTATATGTGGCTGGTGCCCTAGCTGCTGAGCTATAGGCACCAAGCCCAGGGCATACTTTTAAATCAACTCTACCAGTAAAATCTTAGGAACAAAATGAAGTTCTCATAAGCGCTAGAGGTCTAAGTAGCATATTGTAGATGTTACTAATTCTGCAATGTGGGACTTACATAATGTTTGTATTTCTATTGTTGCTGAGCAGTTCCTCTTATTATGTAAACAACAACAGTTGGCATTGGTGGAAACAAAGCAGACCAAAATTACTGTCATTTCCTAATGATGGAGAAGCATACTAGCTGTATCTTAATTACCTTATAGAATCTCTCACCACTTTTGCCCCTAACCCTTTCAAGAGGTTTGGGGGCCACTGCGCAGCCACGACGTAAGGCAGTAGGATAAAATAATTACTAATCTAACTCACCAAATACAATATAGATTCATTGAGAACCAGGACATAAAACTTAAGGCTAAAAATTAAGGTGTATGTCAGTTCTGAAGTGCAGATAGAAGTATAAGACATATTTTGAAGAAATATTTATATTTTGAAGGGAGTTCTTCAAGTCCGCCAATGGAACTGCATGCTGTGGGAATGAAAGCAATTAGGAAGTTCTTACTGGGGATGTGCTGGCCACAGAATGCCACATGTGGTGCTGCCAGGAGGAACTTCCAGACCATTTGAAAAGCTGTTTCATTAAGAAACTATACTGGACCAGAAGTGCTATTAACCCATTCTACAGGCATCTCTTTTGTATTTATAACTTGCTTTACACTTTCAGTAACTTTGGAGCCTGAAAGAATCAGCAACCCATAGCATAATGCATGCTCAGTAAATGCTGTGAGAGGCATGCAATCTCAGTGTTGGCTAAGAACTGCAATTACAGATGGGAAAGTCAGAAACAAATACTGTGGTTAAAACTCATGATGTTAAGGAAATGCCAAAAATGCCAAGATCAAAATCTTTTTGATACAGTATTCAGAAGTTCCTTTTTATTCTCCTAAGCACCTCTTTAAAAATCTAGGCTATAGCAAGACTCTTCTTTGCAATATTCCTTATCATAAAGTATGAAGAAAATTAAGCCCTGTAAAACATTTTTTCTCAAGCAAGCAGGTTCATAATTTTTTTTTTTAAATATTGAGTGAAAATAGCTGCACATGCTTCCAATTGCTCTACTGGACAAAATAGGTCATTCTACAAAGTGAATTTACAACACTTCTGTTTCTCACTTGTGTGATCCATCTTTTATGTGCTAATCTAATCTATTTCTCTTATGACAAAGAGATAGAGTCTTAGTTATGTGTGGAGGTTTACATACTATTTGCGATCATATGTGAATATGTTAAAACATGCTTAAAGTTCTTATTCAACATGTAGCTTACGTAAAACTATAATTTTTTTTTAAGAGACAGTTTTACTTTATCTACCTTGGTAGAGTGCCGTGACGTCACAGCAACCTCCAGCTCTTGGGCTTAGGAAATTCTCTTGCCTCAGCCTCCCAAGTAGCTGGGACTACAGGTGCCCACCACAATGCCCAGTAATTTTTTTGCAGTTTGGCTGGGGCCAGGTTCAAACCTGCCACCCTTGGTATATGAGGCCGGCGCCCTACTCACTGAGCCATAGGCACTGCCTGGTAAAACTATAATTTTTAAAAAATGATCTATGACATAAACACCCTAATTTATGATTTAAAAACTTTTCTGAATTATTTTCATTTAACTCCTTAACAACGCTTAATACAGTGTTAATCTGTACGGGAGACAACAATTGTCTATTACGATAGAGTACAACTCAAAAAGTTTCCTATACATTTAATCAAGAGCTGAAATACACCAATTACTAATCTTATTCAGTGAACATTTAGAGGAAGTAAATAAGTGTTCTAAAAAATCTTTTGACCTTACAGATATGTAACTATTGCATGTACATAACACATGTGTATATTTATACAGGCATATTTTCAGTGTTTATGATTAAATCTAGAACAATTTCTATCAATGTTTAAAATACTTTTTTTATACTACTCAAACCAAAAGGCCATAGTGATAGTTCTCAGAAAATTCTTTTTTGTGTGCGTCATTAGGTACTGGGATTATGAATATATGCATATGCATGTATTTGTTTTGAATTAACTCTTCTTAAACAAATATCATATGATAAATTTTTAAAAATAGATGGTACTGTACAAAGAGAAAGTAGTACTCCTCTAGCAATCAATTTTTCAATATTTGACCCAATATAATGTTCCTCTGGTAATTTATGTCAAAACATAAAGATTACTTTTAATATTCATTTACAAGCTACCTATGTATTAATTAACTTACCAAAGTCGCATAGTTTCAGAACATCATTGTGGCTGATTAAGAGATTTTCTGGTTTTATATCTGCAGTATCAGGATTAAAAAACAATTAGTAAAAATGTTCTATATTCTGTTGATTGATTTTGTTAGATCACTATAACAGCATCTAATTATAAATATCTAGAGTAACTTGAACAGAAAATTGTGGCAGTCAAAAGCAAGAGTAACACATTTGATGCTGGTACATAAAAGTTTCAATTAATTTCTTTTTGAGAAACATGCAGGCCATAATTTCAAAAACATTTTTTTCTCTTTAAATCGTAAAAGGATTAATTTAGTCTCAGAAAGAAATTCAAGAATGATTAAATCTAGGCTAATGTATTTCAAGAAACTATTTCTACTTCATAAGTACTAATAACAATTTTTTGGAGATAGAATACAAATTATTTATAACCACAAGATACCTTAAAAACACAGATAAGAGTAAGTAGCTAGCATTATATTTACTGGAGGGAAAAAATACAAGACATGCTTCTTGTTTTGGTTTTCTATATAATTTCCATATTTACATCTCTAGCTTTTCTGCGTGGTCCATGATTATCAATGTCTAAAGCTAGAACTATACTGGAGGAGTCACTAAGATGTCTAATTTTTTCCATGGATCTTCTGAAGATGTGGTGGGAGTAGAGATGCACAGAAATGCAACTGAATTTTCCTTTTGGAAGGCATCTTACAATTCTATTTTTGGAGTATAGTACCCATCATCTATGTCATATGGTGGAGGTGCAAATGGAGAAAGGCATAAATCTGTAGATTTCACTAATTTGTAACACATTTCAAGAAACTATTTTTACCTCATAAAATACTAATAATACACTTAACCAAATCACAGTATCATGATGGAAATGTAGCTAATTCAGCTCCTCATTAATACCCTCAAACTATTATACAGACTGTAATTAGAAACATTAACCTAGACACTGGATGGCTAGCTGACATGGAGACCTATCTAATAACCTTGATATGGTAATTGCTGTGAGAGTCAAATGCAAGAGAAATATGAACTGTCTCTAGAAATAATATAAGTTGGCATTCTCTATGACCTTTAGGCTATTCTTAAAAATGATACTATTTTTAAAGTGATATCTTTGTGCGTTTGTATAGGTAAGTGAAAATGTAGCATTCATTTATCTGATAATTCAAAGACAAGAAGTGAATATTGCCAATATTTTCTGATAAACATCTCTTAGCATCATCATTCTGCTAATTTGTACCCCACTACTGTGAAACTCTGCAATGCAAGAGAGATTATCAGAAGATAAATGGTGGAGAGTCAAAGATGATGCTGAGCAAGTAGTTTCCTTTTTATCATAAGCCACCAATTTCATGGCAGCAAAAGACAAAATAAAACAGTTTCTGGACATATAATTATGGCCTTTATGCAAAGTTTATCATGCCTGCACCCTGAAAACGATGAGCACTTTTCACTAACAGGTGGAGAAAATTAGGAAGTGAAGCTATACACTAGAGACTGCTGGTGTAAGAGAGAATGAGAGGTGAGTGCCAGTGGGGGTCTGTGACTTAGGGACCACCTATAAAGCTGAACTCTGGGTTGTCTCACATTACTTGGTCTTCCTACAGGACCAAATAAATGGTCCCCCCACCTCAAAGTAAGCTTCAAAGTTCACATTTGTTGAGCTTTCTTGTATCGCTCGGCATTTCTACAGCTGAGAGTGGATCTGGCTACACAAACACAGAGGTCTCATCATAAAATCCAAATATCTTTGTGATTCATCCTTTCAGTGATACAAAAGAAGATTTGGAGAGCAAACAACTTCTCATACTTCTCCTGTACTTTCAAAATATTAAATTTAAATGGAAATGTCAGTGCTTATGGAAATATCCTTAAGATAGTAATGTGTGAAGTATTTTGTTAACTTTATTGATTTTTAAAAAATATTTTCCATTTCTAAAATCTCATACTCACCTCTATGGACAATATCGTTCTTATGACACCAGTGTATCGCTTTGATTAATTGATAGATGTAGCTTTTTACTTTTTCAGGTGGAACTCCATTTGGCATTTCTTCCAGCAATTCAAGCATATTCTAAAAATTAGAGCCATTAATTTCAAAAATTAGGTAGCCCCATAAATTATGTATTAACAATTTTTTAAAAACATCCTGGATAATTCAATACACAGCATGTAATTTTTTTATTGCTTTGCTTTTTATCTACAGCTTTCTTCATGCTGAATCAGGATATTACATTAAATCAAACCTTTCTTTTATGAGAAATTCCATGTTTACTACTCCCCAGCGATGCTCCATAAAATAACCCTGTGCACTCTTCACTCCCCCTAAAGCTTGTCAGGCATTATTTTAGAATAATTTTTAAGAAGCAGCAATACAAAGTAGAGACATGACACTATAATGTATAAAGGGGGGAAAGTCATTTTAACATAGAACACTGTGTATCTTCAGTAGAATTTTGTAATAAAATCAAGCCTTGATTTTATTTTATTTCTGGAAGATCTGGGCAATATGCTTAAAAGAAAAAAAAAAGAAAAAAGTCTCTTAGATATGATTGATAAATTTAGAAGAAAAATTAAAACAGGCTAGAAAATACTGTTGAAATAAGAATTCACAGACCTCAAATAATTCGATAATCAAAATCTTTAGTTTGGAATCAGAGACCAATCTAACTAGAATTCATGCAAAAAAAAAAAAAAACTATGTCGCCCTTGGTAGAGTGCGGTAACATCACAGCTCACAGCAACCTCCAACTCTCATGCTTAAGGGATTCTCTTGCCTCAGCCTCCCAAGTAGCTGGGACTATAGGCACCCGCCACAATGCCCGGCTATTTTTTGTTGCAGATGTCATCGTTGTTTCAGCTGGCCCAGGCTGGGTTTGAACCCACCAACCTCGGTGTATGTGGCTGGCACAGTAACCACTGTGCTACGGGTGCTGAACTGATGCAAAATTTTTTATTTAGTAGAAACTCCACCTAGCCAGTCTCCGCTGAATTTCCAGATTAACCAAACATTTGTCTGTTCCCTCTTTACTCATAACATGTAAGGCTCACAGTATTATCATAGCTTATTGTTTATAGGCAGCTATCCAGGACATCAGTTCTCAAAGTTGACCTGCAGATTTCTGGGGTTTCAGACCTTGCAGAGGGCCCTTGAAGTCAAACTATACTCATAACAACACTCAGGTGTCTGCCTTTCTCACTGTGTTGGCATTCACACGGATGGTACAAACCAACATGAGTAAACAGCTGGCACCTTAGAGTGAATCCAGGCATTGGGTTCCTTAATCCAATTAATTCTTGCAGTTAAAAAAGAAAAAAGCGCAATTTTAGGTTAAGAATGTCCTTGATAAAGCAGTAAAAAAATACTTTTACTAAACTTTGATTTTTGAGTATATGTCTTATCAAGAATCTATCTACATAACTCCCCCCAATATTATGAAAATTTTTAAAAAGTGTATATGCAAAAAGAAATCTACATGATAAAATGAGGTATGCACATAAAGCCCTTCTGCTGCACATGTACCATCTGCATGATGGTTGTTTTGAGGAAAAGCACTTTGATGACTGCAATGCAAGCTGAACTGGCTGGGTTTTTTTTTGTGGAATACCTCCCCCCTACCCTAGACTGAGCTTGGGCTGGTCCTGAACTTCTGAGCTCAAGGGATCCTCTCACCTCCTCAGTCTCTCAGAGTGCACCGATTACAAGTGTGAGCCACCACACCCCGCCAAGAACATCATTTTTTACTTGAAAAACTTGTAAGAATGACTAACAAACTTATTTATGTTAACATGTAACAGGTGTATTATTTAAAAATGAATCAATGAATATTTTTTGATTGCTCGGTTTTGACTTCTAATAAGAAACATTAATGAACAAAACCCATATAAATAAAAACCTCATAGAGTTCCTAATAATTTTCAGACCCTAAAGGAATCCTAAGATCAAAAAGTTAGAAAAACACTGCTCAAATAGAGCCTCACAATGTTCTTTTCACCAGTTGAGTTGTACACCCATAGAGAATCAGTTGTGTTTACTCCTCTCCTCATTTATAACAGATAAATTTGTTATTTTAATATAATTATCATATAAACCACTGAAATTTTTTTTGTAAATTTAGCGTTGCTATTTATAAGAAAACAAGTCAAATACGTTGGAAAGACTTGATAAAAGAAAGCCACTAAACACATTGCCACCTAATCAAATGTGAGTGTGGTAACTATAAAATATTGGCAAGGGATGGGTGCTGGTTGTAATAGCAAATGATCCTCCATTGAGATTCCTTTGCAAGTGTTTTTCAGCTTTTGCTTCCCTTTAAAGATGTATTACATATACGATGAAAAAAAGACTAACCAGAATTGCAATCAAAAGAGCAATATGCAAAAGGCCTTGACCCTACCTCTGAATGGTAAATGAATATATACGGTATTTGTTTCCAGAGAAAATAAAAGGTTTAAAGTATGTATGAATCATTTTTTATAATTCTCTATTTGAATACTATTTCAATTAACCAATACACAGGAGGCGCCAAATTCACAGGAGGAAAAGGAAGACTCTGTAATGTAGAAAACAAATTGTCTCTTTTATTTCATATTCCACTCTAAATTCCTCAGAGGCAGGGATATTGTCCCCCAATACCTATTCTTCCCTTACTTCATAGGAGTATGATTTTTGAGTGGAGGCCTAGCTGCCCAGAACAAAGAGTACACTTCCCATCTGCCTTGCAGCTAGTGTGGCCATGCCAACTACAACCTGGCCAATGGGATGTGACAGCTAGAGCTCCACCCAGACGTTGAGGACAAAGGCCACATCTCAGAGGTGGTGGAGCAGCCTGCACCCCCTACACTGTGGAGTAAGGGAACCACACTAGTCCTGTATTGCCTACCTTTGTATTTGTACATGAGGGAGAAATAAACTTCTATTTTGTTTAAGTTATTATAATCCTGGCTCTCTGTTACCTATTATCCCCTACCCTACAGCATCTTTCTCCTTGCCCTCCTGACACACTGTCAACTGTTAGGCACTGCCACTGATGGGCAGGTGTAGTGGTCACCTTCCACCTAAGAACCACAGGACCAGGAAAAGAATCCCAGGCCTGGGGATCAGAATACTGGAATTCTGGTGGCACCTCTGCCATTTAGCAGCAGAACACACCAAATTTCCTCTCCCAGTGAGGAAACAGATACACAGAAGTGTACTAAATTGTATTAATCATGAATGATCACCAAGAGAACAGAAATCAAAAGGGTAAACTGAAATAGAACTGCATGATTATTTGTGACAACTAAAAAATGAAGAGTATCTGACTTTCTCTGAGATCCTAGTATAGCCATTCTTAAAAAAAAAAAACTTTAAAAAAAATCAACTTTTAGTTTTGTGTTGGTAGAGAAGATATCTTAAGGAGAATACCTAAATTGACACAGAAAAAGAAACTTAAAACAGATTTTGGAAAAGAAACATAAAAGCAGTGGTTTAAAACTACAAAGAACCTTCTAGTATTTTTCAAATTTTACAAATGATGAAATTGCTATGTACATATTTTTTTTTATTTTGAAAAGAAATTGGTAAAAGCTGAATCAATCTGAGGCCTTGTCATTGATCAGTTAGCTTGACAACACTGCTTTCCATTTGGTAATGATAATGGTGATACTCTACCATTTATGGTATCATAGGCATGGACCTATAGGAAACATAAACCTCTCATCTCAGTCGTCTTTAGATTAACAGCCCAGGAAATCAACAGGTGCCACCTATTTACTCATCAAGGAAACTGCTACAAGGTTTGCCCGGCTCCAGTTTCTTCTCCTACTGTTAAGGTACTTATTTAAGTTCTTAATCAACTGCTGTAGGTCATTTAGTCTTTAACAAATTCCTAGGCAGGCATTATTGATTACTGTAGCATACACTTGCCTTTAGGTCATGTCACTAAAATTGTCACTGACAAGTTGACCATTTTTTAAAAAGTGCTAAGGCAAATGTGCTGACAACTCCAATGATGTACGCTTTTCTTCATTTCTCCCAGCTTCTAAGTTCCTTACTTGTGTGTGGTTTCATGTAAGGCCTCACCTTAGGCCTCCTGGGCATCTCCTTCCTGAAAACAAAGCCAGAGCACTGGCCATTCACGAGGGGCTGCTCCTCAGCCTCCTGGTGTGCTGGGATCACAGACATGAACCACCACTCCCAGCCTACTTCAGGACTTCAAATGATTAATAACACCTTCATTTTTAAAGTCCTCAGATTATGAGTACATTGACAAATCATACTATATAATGACACTTTCTTCCATAATGTCAGAGAAAGTCCTCAAGAAAATCAGGCAAATTGGCACATTGACAACTTAATGACTTACTTTTTCGACATACTCAAACACCAAGTATAATTTCCCTCTCCTACGAAAGGCTTCCTTCAGCTCCACAATGTTTTCTTGCTTGAGAGTCCGAAGCATTTTAAGCTCTCGTAAAGTCGTTTCTTTGACTTCTTCATTTTCTAGAATGTAATCAATGGTGAAGAGAGTAAAATTAAAACTTTGAAACTACTGTTCAAAGAAATCTAAGAACATTGAAGATGTCCCAATTTTACCTTCCACTTTGAATACTTCTGAATAAGTAGAATGAAATATTAAATAACATTTTCTTGCTGAAAAGATTAAAAATGAGAAAAGTAAATAAGAAAAGGTTTACTTGACCAGCACGAACTTGATTTTCCACTTGTGTTTTTCTCATACTCCCTTTATTGGAAACTGTATGTGTAAAAACACAGACTTGCAGATATAACAAATGAATCCATTGTCATTTTAACTCTAACATCCTGTACTGGGGAAGGAGTTTAAAAGGGCAGTAAGGAATCAACCATCCTGGTGTGCAGAGGAACCTCTATGCAGCCAGCATCTGCAGCAGCTGACATTGTTTAGGTGGGCCTGAAGCTTTGGCTTATAAGAGCATTTTATTCCTCAGGCTGCATGTGAGTCACCTCAGTGAGCAGAGGTCATGCGCCAGGCATCCACAATGCAGCTCACAGCCAAGCTGCAGTGAATTCTAAGAGTGCCTGATCGTCTCTCTGAACAGCAGCTGTTTTAGGTTCCTGCTGTCCTCCTGTGGCATGTCCATCTGTCCATCCCAGATGGTGTAGCTGTTCCGGTATGGAGAACTTATGCTGAACCAATATACCAGCTTCCATACCATCAACTTCACTCAGGCTAACCTCCACAGTCATGGAGAAAGGACAGAAGTCACATTAACTCTAATGGATTAATTGGCAGGGGAGTGGGGAAGATAATTTTAGTTTAAATGAGCTTTTATGATAACTTTAGACTTAGCTGGGAAATTCTCACTACCGTGTTTTTATACGAATGTACCAGGATACAGATTCATAATCCTTGATCTACAATTTCAACCCCCCCCCCAACAGTCTAAAAACTGCAAGCTTTTTCTAAGTTTATGGCAAATTCACTTAGAGGCAAAACCTGAAGTGACATGAGACCACTTACATTGTTTATCTCATCCAATGTGAACATTCATATGGTATGCTATAGACATACTACTTGATTAGGAGGCACTATATGCCATATTCCTATTCTAAAACCCAAAAGTCATCAATCCTAAAACACTTGACCAGCATGAACTTTATTTTCTGCTTTTTCAATCCTAAACACTTGACCCCAAGGTTTTGGGTGAGGGCCAGAATCCCAGCTAAAGGATGTCTTCAAGTTTGAAGAAGAAAATGGAGTTTAGGGATAGGGGCAAGGAAGACTAATACACCTAGGAAGAAATGCTCTCTATACGAGGTACACAAGAGAGCCGAGGGAAGATTCTAGATGCAGTGCCCAGAAGTACTTCTTCAGATTATTTTCAATCCTAGTCTCCTCTCCCAATTCCCTTTCAAATGTGTTTAAAGAAAAGAATATAGGCTTGGCACCTGTAGCTCAGTGGATAGCCACACACACCAGGACTTGTGGGCTTGAACTTGGCCTGGGCTTGCTAAACAACAATGACAACTACAAAAAAAAAAAAATAGCCAGGCACTGTGGTGGGCACTAGTAGTCCCAGCTACTTGGAGGCGGAGGCAAGAGAATTGCTTGAGCCCAGGAGTTTGAGGTTGCTCTGAGCTGTGATGCCACAGTACTCTACTGAAGGTGACACAGTGAGACTCTGTCTCAAAAAAAAAAAAAAAGAGTATAATAATAGCTGGGGGTTTGTAGCACCAGAATACCTCTAACAAACCAGGAGCATAAAGGTAATACTCCTTTGTGAACGGGTTATGTACGTGAAATATTCTCCTACTTTAGCCAGAAAGCTATTGGAGAATGCTGAGACACAGATTAGGAAAGAACAGAGAGAGATACTGCCTATCAGAAGACAACAATCAGCAGTGGGAAAGGCCAACAGTGGTACACAGAGAACCAGCCCAGCCCACACTAGGGAGGTCAACTAAGAAGTAGGTAGTCACAAGGCTCACGTCAGGGGAAAAGAGTGCGACAGTGGATACCACCTGGCAGTGGAGGAATAAGTGAGATGCAATCAGAGGACTTCCCCAAATGGCTTAGAGGACTGTGAGAGGACAAAGGTCCAGCTGTTCTACAAGCTGGGGCTAAGCCAGAGAAATGGTATTCCAGGACTATGAGAATGCTGTGGCAGCCCTAGGTGCTGAAGCAGAGGAAGCACCACCAGTTTCCTACAGAAGCTGGACTGGAAGCCTGCCTCTCTGATATTCCCTCTGAGTTACTTTGGAGGTTGGGGGTCACCCAACTAAAATCCATCCATCTCTAAGAGACTCTTGATAAGAAACAAATAATCTATAAGGAACTAATCCAAGAGGAGATAAATACACTGATTACTCATGATCTTGTCACCACTTGCCTTTCCATCCTCATCTCATGCCCCTCACCTCTGCCTTCCCTTTAGTTTTTTAGTTCCCAAAATAGCCCCCAACTTGGTTCTTCAAACTTACAGCCTTTGTACTTATTTCCTTGCTTGGAATGCTCGGTATGCTATCCGAGCTTTTACAGGTTTTACTTTGACTATCTCTCTTTAAAAGTCTCTCCCAGACCACAAAGCAAGGGGGCCCCTGTCTCTATCACACCTTATCACAGTACTCTGGACATTCCTTTCACAAAACTTCTGAACACTTTTCTTGATATATTTGTTTGCTTACTTATTGGTTTACCATCTGTGCAGCCACCCCTGCCAAACTCAGAGCTCAAGGAGGACAGGACTAAGTTCTGCTGTTCAACAATATACACCTAAGCACCTAGGACTGCACCTGGAATGAAACAGTGCTCAACAAACTCTTCCTCTATAAATGCATCAACTGGGCCAGGAGGCAATGGCTGCTCATATATGGCTAGTTCTTCCTCACTTCAGACATGGGGGGAAATAGCAAAGGGCTGACAAGCAATAAGCACTTTGCCCCCTCAGTTCTCAGTACAGTGCTGTCAATCTTCTCTCCCTGGAACTTTGAAAGAGCTGTTTATCAGGCAGTAAGACAAATTGCATTTATTTCCCCTTATTCATTGCTGTCCCTGGTTGTCTTCTATAGTGTGTGACTATGAAAAATGGAGGAACTAGAAAACCGACAGTACTCAGGGTCAAGAACACACATATACACAAAGAAAATCATTAAAAGCATCCATACGCTATGCTGGAGTTGGGTACCAATAAATGTTTCAACAAAGTCACTAAGTAAATACAGCTGGTGCATCTTCCCCAATCAAATGCTTGGTGAATTCTTGGTATCTGAAAAGCAACTGAATAAAAGGGCACATTGTCTTATTACCAACTAGCGGCAGTTTCACTTTGCTAACAGAAACAGCCTTAGAATGGCTGAATCAGAACAGCTTCAGTAGAAGGAACATTGGAATAGGAAGACCCAGGTTTGGGATTCAGCCTTTTATCTAACAGTGTAACTTTGGGCAATCCACTTAACTTTTCATCAGTAATATAAAGAAATAAATGTCCCAACTCCCCCCAAATCCTATGCCCGTTTCCCAATCTAACAATCTAGTATTTCTTTTCATTAAAATCGCACTGATTATAATCTGAAACTTGGTGGAATTTTGGTACTTTGTTCTTATACATTATTCAAATCTCTATCGACTCCATTTAACAATGGTTATAGAGAGAAGATGAAGGAATCTTCAAAAAGCAGCATAGAAAATCACCTAGGCTCGGTGGCTGTAGCTCAAGCAGCTAAGGCACCAGCCACATACCCCAGAGCTGGTGGGTTCAAATCCAGCCCAGGCCTACCAAACAATGACAACCACAACCAAAAAATAGCCAGGCATTGTGGAAAGTCCTTATAGTCCCAGCTACTTGGGAGGCTGAGGCAAGAGAATTGCTTGAGCCCAAGAGTTGGAGGTCAATAACTCTACCCAGGGTGACAGCTTGAGGCTCTGTCAAAAGAAAGAAAGAAGATAGAAAGAAAAATAGAAAAAGAAAGAAAGAGAGAGAGAGAGAGAGAGAAAATCACCTACAATTTACTACCAAAACAATTTCATTTGAGAAGATTGTGTTTTTTAAGGAAATAAAGGCTTCTCTACTTTATGCCAGTCAAGGTATTCAAGAATGAGACAAGCACTTGAGCACTAAGAACGTAATGAATGGGAACAGGCAGGAAGCAGCATTAATACCCTAAGTGCATGTGGAATGTGCACTCTTCATTACATAGTACATCCTATAATTTTATTTTCCTAAGTACTTTTAAGGTTCTTGGCCTGCCCTGCACTTTATGATGAAAATTGTGGCCCTAAACTATCAGATGAAGAGGAAAAGGAATGCACAGTCCATTTACAGAAGCTTCTCTCTTCAGAGGTTCAGAAAGTAGCAAAAGCACTTCAGTGGGGTGAAATGAGTGAAACGAGCACAGAAATCACTGCCTTTTAGTTGAAATGATCCTTGCGGATTCTTTACCTAGGTTGGCTCCTCTACTTCACAAACGAAGAAACCACATCTAGAATGGACAACTTTCTCAGAGTGAGCAAACTGAGGGTCACATTCTACCTCATAGCCAGAGCAGAACACAAGGGCAGTGGCCTGGTGTAATAGTAAGCTTTGGAGAGTTCCAGCACCTAGGTTCAGGCCTAGACTCTGCTACTGTTTACTGAGTGGCAAAGCAGCACAGTATGAGCAGAAGAAAACCCAGGGAAGATTCTGGGTCTGCATTTTAGTTGCAGTTCATCATGCACAACCTGTGCGACTTTGGGCCTTGGGTTCATCACCTGAAAGTTGGGGCTGGGGTTACACTGGATAATTCTTCCAGACATACCTCTTTATCTATAGAAACGTGCATGCCGACTGGGCTTGCCACCAGTTACCACTGAGGGGGTTCGGCTGAATGCAGGAATAACTCTGACAAAGTTATGTGCAGATATTTATAAATCCCACTGAGTGAGGACTAAATGGCAGGATAGAAAAAGGATGTCAAGTAAAAACAAACCAAAAAACTGTCCTATTTCTAAAGCTTACCAGTAAGGCAAGTTAGCACATCTAAAAAATCAAGGGAGAGAGACACTAAAGTAAAAGAACAATTTTTAAGAAGAAAGATCACAGGAGCAAAAGAAATTCAAAGATAGGTGATAAAAAGAAAAATCTAAAGATGAACAGAAACTCTATTGTAACTATTTTTAAAGAACTGTGGGCTTGGAAAAGAAATCCAGGAATAGCTATAACCTACTTTATGAAATCACAAACCTGACATTATTGTATAGCCAAGAGGCCCCCCAAAATGGACCTTTAAACGGATATGCTGAAAAAAGTCAACCCACCCTTGTTCAAAACCATGGGGGTACCATGTTTGAGACTGGTTGCCCTGATTGAAGAAGGAATATCAACAGCAGGGCAATTCGAATGCTGGTGCTGCTCTTATACCAAAAAAGATGAGGACCCTCTAATCTTTTGAGATGAAGGACAGATAGAAGCACTGTGGAAATTTATTAAATCACTCCATTTTTGGACTTGAAAATGAAGTATGGTGAAATCATGATAAGTCAGAATACTCGAGTTCAGTTAATCAAATTCTTCAATCAAGGGTTGGAAATATTGTTTCAAGACCTATCTTACAGAGAAATCAGGCTCCTAAGTTTAAGAACTCAAGCTTATGAACTTTTGCTTTGTACCATTACATAAAATAGGAGACCAGAGTACATGTGAATTAGTGAACAGTATAGAGCTTTCTAGTGTATGAGTAAAAGTAAGAATAAAATGAATTAGAGGATAGACTAAATGAGCATTTTCTTATAATTAAGAATGTCCATTCCAAGAGAAAAGTGTTTACAGAAAACATAAGCAGCAGCAGAATATAAAATGCAAACAATTTTGATATAAACTCAGAGACACAAGCTACATTCCATCTTAAACATGGACTGTTGCACAGCTCCCTGGAGCTGGCCCCCATACCATGTACGGAAGCCCAGTGAACAAATAGGGAAGATCTCTCTTCACCCCATCATCTTTACATTGAAGGAAAGATAGAAAAGTCCAAAGAAGCAAAAGGAAGATCCACATGTATGTCCAAAACACTCTGGACAAAAGGTTCTCTTAAAGTAAAAGTTGGACAGATAATATTTTAAATTCCTGTGGATCTAAAGCTATGCAGTCTAAAGCAGTGTCCTTGGATTATTTAATAAATTGAGGACAGCAGACACTTGCATGTGTGTAGGAGAATAATTCAATAATGATAGAAGATTATCACCTGAACATCACATCTCATCATAAAAGATGGGAGTTATAGTAAGGGTAGGAGAATTAGGCTAAATTTATAATTACACATTGTCTGAAAAGGGGCCTTTTAACTAAATAATCTGTGGTATCTTTATGGTCTGTGGTCATTTTTCCTCTTCTTCTCAGAAAAATCCAAATAATGGACAGAACTAATTCCATGGAGACGTCTAGTTACTTAGGTGCTTCCAAGTTTAAGTTTCTTGGAGGGAACTTACATTAACAGACAAACTTATAATATCATTGTTTAGGGTACTGTTAAGAATTCATTATCTGAGACTTTAAATTTATGAAGAAGTGTCAAGGAGTAAAAGTAGCCTCTTTGTCTACCTGGCCTGGCAATGGAGGCCTGTTCGCTGTCTATGGTGAATGTATCCTGCTTTGTAAGCTTTCTTATTCTGTAATAAACCTATCTTCCTCTTCCTCAATAAACTGTTTCATTCTTGCCTTAAAAAAAAGCAGACGTCATCTAAATAGAAACAATTAACTAATGAAGTGATGTCAGATAAAAATTTGTCACTCAAACATTCTTCTCTTTTATAAGTCTTTTATCCCCACTCAGGGTGTCAAAATCTTTCAGGGAGAATCATAGGAAAAGATACTGATAAATAATCTGATCATACTGGCTAACAACTGAAGAATAAAATCCTGAAAAAGACAAATCCAGAAGGACAGGAATATTAAAACAACGAAGAGAAAGCTGATAAAGCCTTCTGTGTGTGTGTATACATTTTATATATATATATATATATATATATTTTTTTTTTTTTTTTTTAGACAGAGTCTTACTATGTTGGTAGAGTGCATGGCATCACAGCTCACAGCAACCTCAAACTCTTGGGCTTAAGCAATTCTCTTGCCTCAGCCTCCCAAGTAGCTGGGACTACAGGTGCCCAACACAACTCTCAGCTTTTTTTTGTTGTCATTGTCATTGTTTAGCAGACCTGGGCCTGTTTGAGCCCGCCAGCCCCAGCGTATGTGGCTGGCGCCCCAACTGCTGAGCTACGGGCCTGAGCCAGCCTTTTGTACATTTTTATATGACCCTTTTTTTATTGTGTAAGTTATTCATTAGCCTAGCCTATAATTTTGTTGTAAAAATTGCTCCTCCTCCCAAAAAAGATAACACTTGATTCTTTTCTCTAAGACATAGCACAACAGTTGCTACGAGAAGTTAAGTTGTATTAACTATGAACATATGTTCATAATTTTAGTTTCATTTTACTGACTTAGAGTCCCATAATAACCTTTCATTTACAATGAAGTTTTGGTTTCCATTTTAATAGAGATCTATTATTCTGGCATAACAAGGACCTCTTGAACTAAATAGTGCCTACCTTCAAATATAGTATCAAAAATGTTTTATATAAATTTGTGAATGCATAGGAATTTAACAAGCAAGTAGGACACTAGCATAATCTTTTAAAGCTACCATAAGATAATATATTCTCTCACAAAATATCCCTTGATATCATCAGTGAGAGAATACAGATGGTCCCTGACTTACAACGGTTCGACTTATGATTTCTCAACTTTACAATGGTGTCAAAGCTATATATGTTCTGTAGAAACCATATTTTGAGTGCCCATATGACCATTCTGTTTTTTAATTTCAGTACAATATTCAATAAATTATATAAGATATTCAACACTTTACTATATAACAGGCTTTGTATTAGATGATTTTGCTCAAGTGTAGTCTAATATAAGTGTTCTAAGCACATTTAATGTAGTCTAGGCTAAGCTATGACATTCAGCAGATTAGGAACATTAAATACATTTTCAACTTAACACTATTTCCAACATACAATGGGTTTATCAGGATGTATCCTCTTCATAAATTGAGGACTACATGGGATTGATGAGAACTACATGACAATAAAGACAATATTATCATGATACTTTATTATAATTGGTTGACATTTCAGATAATAAACTGAATGAGAATTAAATGGATGTCCTCACCCATAAGTGACTATGCATACTTCACACTCCAAAAGAGTTGCTCATCACACATATATATTTCTTTCTATTAAGTAAGACACTACTCTGGTAGGAAGAAAGGGCAAAGCCCCAAAACAAAGTACTGATCTCCCAGGGAGAGCTGCAACCAGTAAGAAAGTAGGCCTCTAACAGGACTAGAACTAAAGAGTTTATGAGTAATTGGGTATGTCTTCAGATTGAATCACAGAAATGCTTTGGAAGTATCCCTCTAGAAGTAAGCGTAGGTGATAAGGCTACATGCCTAGAGGGATGGTGCATGACAGTGGTTTGGCGAAGAGAAGGTCAGAGCAGATTAATGTTTTGTCAGCTCAATGAAATAAGGGAAAATCAAATATTTTTTGTTTAGACTCTTCATGTACTCCAAGATGCCACAGTCAGAAACAACCTCTTGTGCCTCAAAATTATCCAAATTCCCCATCTCCATTCAGGCACTGACTGTTTGCTATAGTTTTATTATTATTTACAGGTCTTCATTTTACTAAATAGGTCCTAAAATTCTTCAAAGTATCCACACCTGAGTTATCTTCATGGTTCTTATCTTACTTGGCTCAGTGTTCAACGAATTTCAAAGAATACATTATTGCCTGCCACTTGGAAAGTCCATCATAAGTAAAAATATACCATATAATCGAAAGTAAGAATCGGTGTGCACAAGATGGAGATTGTGAAGAATACAGTATTTAATTTAAAAAAAAAGCAGTGGCATATATGGCCCAGATTGTACTCCTTTTAAAAAAATTGATGACAATTATTATTTTTGGTGGAAAGTGATGCTTGTCAGTGTGCCCTGCAAGATGAATGCACAGCAAGCAGGCAAAGATTAGCTTTGATCATCTGCTGCAACCACCCTTTTTAGGAGATCACCATTTGTCTGTTGAAGCCTGTTGTTAGCCCAATGTCAAGTGCTCAAAGAGCTCATTTCCAATGGTCTCACAGTGGGTTGGCCCAGGGCTACTGCTTCCTGTCAGAGCACAAGCACAACATTTGAAGCATGTGCCTCCCCCCAATCCCAAAAGTGAAAAGCATTTCTCTTTTGCCTTCCCTTTAAGGCTGCCCACACAATGGCTGCTAAAGTTCCCAGCTGATCTGCATGTGTTCCACATACCCAGCACATCAGAGATGGATTACATCAACTATACCGAATTTATCTTGGGACTTTTGCATGAGCAAGCCCTTTTTTGTTATTTAATGTTTGCTAAATCTCTGAGGTGAAAGTGATGAAACTGTTCATAAATATCAAACCTGGGTCTGACAGTACTGAGTAAATGTGTCCTGAAGAAGGGACATGATGACTGTTAGTTGCATACTTCGGATTGTATATGAAGGTTGATGCTATATTGGTGCCTCTTAGCCCTACATCACTGTTTTTCAAATGGCAGGCTGTGACTCATTAGTGGTGAAATCAATTTATTTGATGCCACAATAAGCATTTATATAAATTTATGTGAATAGGAGAGAACAGAAAGCGGAGAACCTCACATTCATATCATAGTTTATAACACCCTTGAGCTCAGGAGTTCGAGACCAGCCTGAACCAGAGCAAGACCCCACCTCTAAAAATAGCCAGGTGTTGGTGGTGGGCACAGCTAGTCAGGAGGCTGAGGGAGGAGGATTTCTTGAGCCCCCGAGTTTGAGATTGCTGTGAGCTATGATAACCACAACTCTGTCTTAAAAAAAAAAAAAGAAAAAGAAAAAAGGAAAATTTTTACATGTGTGGACATTGGGTTAGAATATATTATTTGTACCGTGGACCTCTGTCCAAAAAGGTTTAGAAAAAGTGCTGCCTAGAGCTCCTTAAAGGCCACATATACTTTTGTGATCAGTTTCTCTATTTTGGCTATCTTTGGATGGCCCAGTCTAGATTTAATGATTAACAAACTACTAAAATGCTTCATTTTAAACTTTTTTTTGCTGGGTGTGGTGGCTCATGCCTGTAATGCTAGCACCCTGGGAGACCAAGGCGGGTGGATTGCCTGAGCTCAGGAGTTCAAGACCAGTCTGAGCAAGAGCGAGATCCTGTCTCTAAAATAAACAAACACCCTACTTTCTTGACTGCACAAGATACTTTTTTTCCCTTTTTTTTTTTTTTAAGACAGAGTTGTGGTTATCATAGCTCACAGCAATCTCAAACTCGTGGGCTCAAGAAATCCTCCTGCCTCAGCCTCCTGACTAGTTGTGCCCACCACCAACATCTGGCTATTTTTAGAGGCGGGGTCTTGCTCTGGCTCAGGCTGGTCTCGAACTCCTGAGCTCAAGCAAGCCACCTAAAAACAACGAGATCTCTAACATAATACCATAGTACTTGCTGCTAGTGTGAACACACGGAAGTATTTACCTCAAATCAGTTCTTATTATCTATGATAATATGAACTATCAGAAACAGCATAGATAATAGGCTTTCTATCCAGCCTTTGGAGCAAGATTTCCAATATTGATTGTACCTTAAAATATAAGACGAATTTTCTAATATCATGAGATTTGAAAAGAGTCATATGGAAAGAACTGCATGTTTCAGAGCAAAGCATGATAAATAATAAGGTATATTCACTTTCTCATAATGTGATTTTAAAATCTCAGGAAGAAACAGAGTCTAACCATCTAGATCCCATCTCTTCCACATTCTATTTACAAAAACTTAATACAGAAGAAAAAAATATATATATATATATACCTTCGCTGTCCTTGAATTTCTTGATTGCCACAATTTCATGCGTTTCCTGCAAAGGAAAAGAAACAGAAGTAAAGTCATTCTCCAGAGTTTTTCTGACTGGTGATCCCAACTGCCTCGGGGTATATTCTGGGACAGAGTAGCAAGAACTCAAAGAGTAAAAAAAAAAATAGATCTTCCTCCAGTTCCAAGCCTCTCCTTTCTTGGTTCCAAAATTCTCTTTCTTACCATCTTGCAGATAATCAAGGAAGGAAAAGGAGATGATGGAGAGGGTTGGGAGGCAAAGAAAAGAGATGGTGATAGAGTATGTATGAACCATACATCAGAATTGTCAATGTCTTGAGGCTACTCAAAAGCACCCAGATGAGTGCCATGGACTGCCATCTGCACTGTCCTTTGAAACCCAGACACACATTTTAATTGGGCTTCTAAGATCAAAAAAGGGCCTCTATAATACTTAATCACTGCTCACAGTGGAATACCTCTTCCAAATCACCTCCCTTCACTTACCTGTTCCTAGCAAATATATCTAGTTTTCACTAGCTTTTCCCTATTGATGGTCACTGCAAACCCAAAGTGCAATAAACATTCCATCAGCACCTTCCCCCACCCTTATTTTTAATCTTCTAAACAAAAGCAGTTTGTGGGCAGAATCTTGCTTTAAACTAAAATATGAAAATCTCCTTTTTCTTTTTTCATTTTTGGTTGAGGAAGAAGAAAATAAAGGCTGGCAAGGAAATGGAAATGCTAAGAGCTAAGTACCACTAAACTAAAGAACTCGTGTCTAATTCTGGTCTATAAAAGGAATAAAAATGCTTTTGGCAAAATAATTAATATAAGTTCTTTAAAGCTAACATATCAGATAAAAGCCTTCTAAATGACTCAGGCCTGCTTTTTTTTTTTTTTTTTTTTACTCTAAGTGGGTACACTTTCAGATCAAATCTTTTAATAAAACACTGTCCCTGCATCAAAACAAAGCCTTTAAAATTGGACAAAATACCAGACAATAACCAACAGGGTGCAAATCATTAACTTATTAAAAGTATAAGCTTTTCTCCTAAGTCCTTTTCAAAAGCAAGAGGGAAGAAAAAAGGGAGCAAGTAGGAGGGAGAAAAGAAAAAGACCATTTTAAATCATCATGCTGAAAGACAAACTCTGAGTCCAAATCATGTCTGTACATCAAAACTCTCTCTGTTTCTCACCTACCCATTGATAAAAGAAAATATCATCTTTTATATATGTTATAGGAAAAAGAATTATTTGAAAGTGCTATAAATGACTGGGGAAAAAGATACTTCTTATGGGTATTACATTTTTGTTTTTAGTGGAGGAATTGATAGAATTGTAGGATATAGACAACTTTTAGTATACAACTCATTTGTACATTAGTGATATTCTAACTTAAACTCAGTCTTCCAAGTACTTTCTGATGTTGTAACTGCTTTATTATTGAGAGGGAATAAATGTCAATTCTAAGTGATATGGGAGATCATCAGCTAGGATATTAGCCTCGGTAGTACAATGGTGATTCTTCTACAACCCCACCTCATAATACGTTGACATCATTTTCTTACCTTACTGCTCTTCAAATAGCTCTAGCTGCCATCCTACCTACAGCATAACTGAAAGGACAAACCCTATTAGGAACCTTCTCTTGTTTTGTTCACAGCACAAAGAAAGGGGTAGCATGATGTACCTCCAGGAATAGAGTACAGCTGTTCACATCCCCAGGGAACACTGTTCCAGGTAGTGTTCCATCCTATGTTCCACTCTAACAGAAAGAGTCCCCCATACGTTTCTTTTCATCCTAAATGTCTAAACTTGGTCAGACTAATTTTATAAGAGATCTTAGTTCAAAACCGTCCACTGACATGCTACAAATTTAAATTTATAACTGGCACACTTACACCATCTTGAAGAAGTGCATTAGTTTTTTTTTTCCTGGCATCTCACAAATTGAATCTACTGTATAAAAGAGAGCTAAAGGGGGTCAAATAAAATAAAATGCCTATTTTAAATTTTGTCCTTTGAACAATACCATGGAAATTCACTTTCCTCAACATCCACTTCCGACATGTACTATTTATGTATTTTACAGAATTAAGCCAAACAGATGAAGTTTTCTATATAAAAACAATTCAATGTTTAGTAGAAAACATACTCAATGAAGAGTAGAAGATGTTGGAAAGAACTTAACATTTCACTTGTATTCAAACTGCTTACAAAATACAAACTCACTACAGAATATATAAAAAATGTATAAAAAATACATTATAAGGCCATGCAGTGGCTCATGCCTGTAATCCTAGCACTCTGGGAGGCCAAGGCAGCGGTGGGGGTGGGGAGGCAGTGTGGGATTGCCTGAGCTCAGGAGTTTAAGACCAGTCTGAGAAAAAGTGAGACCCCATCTCTAAAAACAGCCAGGTGTTGTGGTGGGTGCCGGTAGTCCCAGCTACTCAGGAGGCTGAGGCAAGAGGATCACTTGATCCCAAGAGTTAGAGGTTGCTATGAGCTCTGACGCCAGGGCACTCTACCAAGGGTGACAAAGTGAGACTCTGTCTCAAAAAAATAAAAGACATTAAAGATATTCATATAACCCTAATATTTTGGTATGTTTTTTCCAGTAAATTTTTCTCAAATTGAAATAATAATATTCTATATCTTATTGTATGTTGCTTTTATTTCACTGGGTATTATATAAGCAACATTTTGGCCTGTCATTAAATAACTTTTAACATTTTTTTTTTTTTGGGACAGAGTCTCTCTTTTTCACCCTGGGTAGAGTGCCATGGCATAACAAAGCTCACAGCAACTTCCAACTCCTGGGCTTAGGTGATTCTCTGGCCTCAGCCTCCCGAGTAGCTGGGACTACAGGTGCCCACCAGAACGCCCAGCTATTTTTTTGTTGCAGTTTGGCCGGGGCTGGGTTTGAACCCACCACCCTTGGTATATGGGGCCAGCACCCTACTGACTGAGCCACAGGTGCCACCTTCATTAAATAACTTTTAAAACCACCATTTTTAATGGATGTTTATTTAACTAGTCTATCAATGCACACACTTTGACATCTGCATCTTTATTTCTCTAAATTCTGTTGAGTGATATAATTGGTTCAAAGGGTATGAATGTTAAAGGCTTCTAATACATACTGTCAAACTGATAGCCAAAAATATATTTCATAGTTCTCCTCAGTAGTGTATGAAAATACCCACTATACCACTGTTGCCAAAATGAAATATAATCATTATTAAAAATCTTTGGAATTCAATGAGATCAGAGAAGTTTTCTTGTATCAACTGGTAAGTGAAACAAGCGTAGTAGGCTTAACATTTTTCTTAGTGATTCATGGGTAAGAGTTTACTGCTAAATTTTGTTTGAAATATTTTCCCCAAATTGTGATCATTGAACTATTTAGGGTTTTGTTGTTACTAAATATAACTAATTATTGCACAGTTGATTTTAGTGATATAGGCCTTTGTGATCTACTTTTGGGCTCAAAGTACTAAGCCTGAGCATGGTTACTATTCATCTGCAATTATGTGTCTTATGTAATTTCTTTCCATAAATCTTTATCAATCTGTAATTTATTTTAATATGTGACATGGCAAGGGAATCTGAACAAAATAATTTTTACTTTTTTTAGGATATAAAAGCATAAGTATATTTTATATTTTAGAAGGAGAGGGGGAGGAGAGAGGAAAGAGAGAAGAGGACTGAAAAAGGGCACATCCCAAAGAAAGAATCCCCTTAACATAATTTTTAAATACTGAATCAACATTCCCAGTATTCTTTACTATGGATTTATAGTTCTTTGTTCTATCTTAGCATCTTTACATATATAGTCTGGATTTGCTTTCAGAGCTTTCTAGTCAACTCTGGTCTAGTGCAGACTCTATTGATTTGTTTTTCCATTAGAAGTAGTTTGAATTATTGTGACCTTAAACTGTTTTAAATTAATCTGAGGTTACAAATCCCGATTCTTCATATACCATTTTGTTAAGTACATTTATTTTTGAGAATAGGTTTTGGCTGTTAACTTTCACTTGCAATTATACACATATGAGCTATATTATATTTCACCTATACTTCTTTATATATTCAATTGGCTTCGCTGTTTACCACCAGTCCTTTTCTTCTATCGTTTTCACACATTTGAGTGATTGATTTGCATTAATTTTTTGCTTAGACAGAGTGCATCTCTGAATGGTTTTCTGAGGAAGTACCCTACTTTCCAAGCCTTTACATATGTGAACATCCTCATCCATGCCTGGCAACTTGACAGGCACAGAATTTTGGGGAAGGCAACTTTACATTCTTCAGGGTCTCTGTAAGCTTATGTGCACTGCAACACCATGGAAAGTGCCATTCACACCACAGACACTGTATATCTGTATGCTTTAAAAGCAACTTTAAAGCATATAGGAGTAAAGTGTCTTGTAATAAAATCCATATACTAAAATACTCTGCCAAGAAGAAAATGGTCTTAAAAGAAGAACCATTTTCTAACATACAGAAATTATAACCTACAACTGATCTTTGACAAAGCAAACAACAACATACACTGGGGAAAAGAAGCCCTATTTAATAAATGGTGCTGGGAAAATTGGTTAGCTATATGGAGAAGAATGAAACAGGATCTCAATGGAGAGAGACCACCACTTACAAAAATTAATTCAAGATGGATAAAAGACTTAAATGTAAGGTATAAAAATTCTAGAAGAAAATGTAGGACACACTCTTCTACACATCAGCCTAGGTAAAGAATTTATGACTAAGACCTCATTAAGACCTCAAAAGCAACAACAAAAATAAATGGGTCTTGATTAAATTAAAAAACTTCTGCACAGCAAAAAGGAAATAAATCAATAGAGCAAACAGACAATCTACAGAATGTGGGGAAAATGTTAGCAAACTATACATCTGATAAAGAACTAATACTCTGAATCTACAAAGAATTCAAAATAAATCAGCAAGAAAAAAACAACTCCATTAAAAAATGGGCAAAAGAGATGAACAGAAGCTTTTCAAAAAAATATAGACAAATGTCCAACAAACATGAAAGAATGTTCAACATCACTAACCATCAGAGAATGAAAATTAAAACCACAATGAGATATCACCTTGCCCCTGTCAGAATGGCTATTAATAAAAAGTCAAAAAACAACAGATGCTGGCATGGATGCAGAGAGAAAGGAATGCTTATACTCTGTTGGTGGAACTGCAAATTAGTACAAACTCTATGGAAAACAGTATAGAGATTCCCCAAAGAACTAAAAGTAGACCTCCCATTCAATCCAGCAATCCCATGACTGGGTATCTACCCAAAGGAAAGGAAGTCATTTTTATCAAAAAGACACCTTCACCCAATTTTTATTGCAGCACAATTCACAAAGATGTGGAATCAACCTAAGTTCATAAGCGGATTAACAAAATGTGGTATATATATACCATGGAATACTACTCAGTCATAAAAAGAAATGAATTAACGTCTTTTGGAGCAATTTGGATGGAACTGGAGATCACTGTGCTAAGTAATGGAAAACCAAACACCACATTACTCTCTAATAAATTAGAACTAATTGATGGGCACAGAGAGAAGTCGCTGGAAATCAAGAAGTGGGGAGAAGACAGTGGTGGTCCAGTGGAGGGGAGACCCCCCCTCACCCAGGGCCTAGGAGGGGGTTTGGAGCAGGTAGGGAGAGATGGCCTTGTTCCTCATCGCTGTACCCCCTACCCCCAGTAAAGAGCTTTCTCTCTCACACACACACAAGAACAACTGAGGAAGGCAGAGGAAGGGAAGGGTAAAAACCTACCTAAGAGGTACAGTGAACACTATTCAGGTGATGGGCACAGTAACAGCTGGTAACTAAGCATTATAATAGCTATCCATGATCCATGGAACCAAAACATTTGTACCCCCCTGATATTTTGAAATTTTAAAAAACTCATAAGCCCCCCTCCCCTGCAAAACTGCTTTCCAGAGTGCTTATACCATTTTTCATGCTCACCAGCAATGTATAAGTATTCTAGCTTTTTAGTTTTCAGGATACAATTCTGCATATATTAATATATCGTTAGATATATGTGCAGGACAGACAGATATACTATGTGTCAATTAAACTTATTTTACCTTTTGGGAACTATTATAAATGGCATTTTTATATTTTAGTTTTTAATTTTTTATTGCTAGTATATACAATACATCCAATTGATTGCTGTGTATTGAATTAATTTTTTTTTTTGTAGAGACCGAGTCTTGCTCATGGTGGTTCACAGCAACCTCAAACTACTGGGTTCAAGGGATCCTCTTGCTTCAGCCTCCTGAGTAGCTGAGACTACAGGCATGTGACACTACCCCTGGCTAATTTTTTCTATTTTTAGTAGAGATGAGGTCTTGCTCTTGCTCAGGCTAGTCTCAAACTCCTGAGCTCAAGGGATCCTCCCACTTCAGCCTCTCAGAGTGCTGGGATTACAGACTTGAGCCACCATTGAGAAACAATGATCTGACAGTAGTCTCTGGTATTTAGTGTTGTTGCAGAAAAGAAGTCAGAAGTCAATTTGGTTTTTGTTATGATATAAATAACTTATTTTTTCTGCCTAGATATTGTTAGGTCGTTTTTTTCCCCCTTGAAATAAAAATTTTAAATTATCAGAATATATCGAGAGGAATGCATGTGTACTTTTTGAACTAATGTTACCTGGACATAAATGAAATTTAAAAATTTTTCTTCAAGGCAACATTAAATGTTGGTTCTACTCCTATTTTTCTAGTATTTTCTACTACAAATCTTATCACTTTTAGGTTGGCTCTTTGGCTCTTTTGCAATTGCTTACTATGTTTTGTTTACCACTGCATCATCAGTGTGCGGCAGAGCAGGGACAGCGTAGGTGACCAGAAAACATCTAATACACGAACATTTAAGAAGTGTATTATTCAAAACTGCTACATCAGTTTTGTTCTTTATTTTCTCCATTTTAGATTTATCTTCTTTCCTTATCTCAGCCAACTTTTGCATTTTTTGCCTTGTTTCAGCTTGTTCTTCCTCTGTAGAGGTCATATCCTCCTGGCTTTCTTTCAGGAGGCTAAGCAGATGTCTTCATCAGCTTGTTACAAAAATATTTTTGGATCTATGTATTGCTTCTAAATTTTCAGAACATTTTATCTTCTCATGTCTATTTTTCATAGTATCCTCTCCACCCCATCTTCTTTTAAACTCATCCTTATTAAAATGGAAAGAGACCCACCAGGACTGGCACTTGGCATCTGAACTTCAAGTACAAATTGATACAGCCCAAGCCCAACTTCAAAACCTGGACTGCTAGTACACATCCTTCTCATTGGGGTTGGCTGGTCTGAGGCTGAGTTACCTAGACAGGGTCCTCTGAATAAACTGGAGAATGCCTGTAATTGGCAATTTACCATTATCACAGCCTGCTCCCCCACCTTCACCATACTTTCAGGGGAGGGGTTAACAGGGGAGGGACTAACAGGGGAGGGACAGCCCCAAATCCTGGGCTGCTACATGTCTCTTCCAATCCTTCTTGCCTTACTGCATTTGGGGTGTTTTAGTCTCTGAACGTTAATCCAGATGCTAATGCGCGTTAGTGGGAAAATGACAAGTCCAGCTCCAGTGAAGCCAGGTCATAGTGGCCTCAGGGAGATGGTTGCCTGCTTTTCAGACCCTCTGGGCAGGGGTCCAAGTCTCTTCCTCCTCCCTTTGGATATTTTACATGATTTGGGTCCACAAAGTAAAACAAACAGCATCATGTTCGAGACTATGCTTTCAATCCATCCTGCTAATGAAACAATTTTTCCTTAAACTTTGCCAATAATCTTTGATGCTTAGTTTCTTAATTTACAAAACTGTTATGAGTTTCTGTTTTTGTTTTTAAATATCTCCATAGGTATCTAATGGAGAGGTAGGAGGTGATACACCAAGTGTTATTATTTGTTCTACCATGACCCTGAGAGACTATATATAATATAGGTATAGACAAAGAAGAAAAATACATGAAAAATAACTAGGAATAACTTGCTTTAAATTCAATTTATTCACAAAAATCATACCATTGCCCCCACAACGTCTGCAACAGAATGTCACCAGCTGTAGTCAGTAAGATAGGCATAATTTGCTACTTATTTCACTCTTAGTTCGTTTAAATAACGGGGTAGTAGTTAAAAATCGACATTTGAAGCAATAAACTAGGAATGTGCTAAAATATATCAGCAATCCATTAATAATACCTTGCCCTTAATTCTACTTTAGAATTGGAACAATGTTACGTACTTTGGGATCCAAAAAGAAAGACTAGGTAATTTTAAAGGTTCCTGAATTATACTATCACTTTCCTGAGTGAATAAACTATATCAAGGCATTTAACATTTCTCAGAATAAATTTCTTCAGTTAGAAACAAAAATCAGCAAGATAATAAGAAATAAAGGCTACAAGTAGTAACAAATACAAGAATCTAGAGGGCCTATAGTTCCTCCAGTATTCTCAAGATTTCCACCCCATAAAAAAAAAATTAAGCTTTAATTACTAAACACACACACTGAAAAGAGAGATTTTAACCTTAAACTTGCTCCTCCATTATTGATTTTCTAAAGCTTTGGGCCACTGATTTTGTTTTATGAGACAGAGTCTCATTCTGTCACTGGCTAGAATACACTGGCATTATCATAGCTCACTGTAAAGCTCCAACTCCTAGGCTCAAGTGATTCTCCTGTCTCAGCTTCCCAAGTAGGTGGGTCTACAGGTGTGTGCCACCATACTCAGCTAATTTCTCTCTTTTTTTTTTAGAGATAGGGTCTTGCTGCTGCTCAGGCTGGTCTTGAACTCCTGAACTGACCTCAAGCGATGCACTGCCCCCCCAACCCCCCTGACCCAGTGCTAGGATTACAGGTGTGAGCCACCATTCTTGGCCTAGGTCACTGTTTTATTCCCACTATTAACTGTTTCTTACTTAAGATTTTGGCAAAGTAACTAATTGGTATTAACAGTCACTAAAATTTACTAAGTTATTTTAAAATGCAGTTACATAACTTAATTATGCTCTAGAACAGTGAATTCTATTAAACTGATCATATATTGTATAAGGAAGTAGCAGGAGTCATTGTTTTCTAAATGTTTTGCTAAGTTAAATAAAAAACAATATGTATCATGAAACAGAATCAAAAAAATATTGATTTTATTTTATTCTACTTTTCACAAATTAAACCACTTCAAAGGTAATAATAGTCACCACTCAGTATCAGCAGGGGATTGGTTCCAGGAATCCTCTGCCTCAATATCAAAATCTACAGATACTCAAGTTCCTGACATAAAACAGCATAGTATTTCCAAATAACCTACATGTATCTTTCCGTATACTTTGAATCATCTCTTCATTACTTATAATACCTAATACAATATAAATGCTAGGCAAATAATTGTTATACTTTTTAATCTGTATTTTTATACTTGCACTGTAATTTTTTTCTGAATATTTTTCATCACAGCTGGTTGAACGTGTGAATATGGAACGTATGGCTACAGAGGGCTGACTGAAGTCTGCAATTCATTGTCTACTTTATTTCTTCATCCAAACAGCAAGGAATAGAACTTGCCAACTAAAGGATTTTAAATATGTCTGCCGAGGTTTTATATGCAAATATCCCAACTGTCCTAACTGCTTTTACACTCCGATATGCTCCTCCAGCAGAAGCAAAGCCCTACAAACATAGACAGTATTACTTTACAGATTGGTATGGTATCTGAAAAACTAAGTTTTATTTTAGGCTATTTTTTCTATTAAGTCATTTGTATACAGATCGGAAATACATTTATGCCATTATGGGATTCAAAGTGTTGATTATTTGATGCCATATTTCTCAGGCATGATCATGCTATGTTGCTTCTGTAAGCCATGTATGTAAAATAATTCTAAAACATACAAAACCTAAGGTGACCAGACGTCCCGCTTTTGGCAGGACAGTCCTGATTTTTAACAATTTGTCCTGCGTCCTGTGGTGTTTTAAAAAAGTTCCAATTTTTGGAAAGAATGCGTGACAAGGTAGGGAATAGTGGGAGAATGGGAAGGGAATATACCGGCTGCTGAAAAGGTTAATGTAATTCCATTTGGGAATGAAGAGGTTAAAGTAACTTCATTTGGAAATGAAAAGGCTAATGTGTAAACTCCCTACTCTCCTCTTGGGCAAGGTATCAGAAGGAGACTGGCTCCCTCCCTTGCTTCTAGGCAAGGACAATTAGCTCAGAAGGAGCCAAACTGTCTGGAACAAACAAGTAACCCCCTAACCCCCCCCCCCACCTCTAGAGTAAGGTGAGCAAATGTCCCGATTTTTAACAATTTGTCCTGTGTCCTAGAGCATTTTAAAAAAGCCCCAATTTTTGGAAAGAATGCACGACAAGCTAAGGAACACAGGAGAATAGGAAGGGAATATACAGTTTTCAGCTGCCATGTGGCATGTGGCTATTTCACCAGGATATGTGTTTAATATTATTTTTGTTAATTTTATAATGTTAAACTTTAATAACAAATAATTGTTGAGAACTGATTATGGAGAAGTGCTTATCAAAGTCTGCATCATTGTCAGGCCCCGCCTCGTCCCCCCCCCACCCCCCATCGTGTCCCGCTTTACCAATGTTAAAATCTGGTCACCTTAACAAAACGACACCCCATGGAGGAACGACATTAACATCAAACATTTCCAAATAGTTTGCTAACAATGTCTGTTATAATATTTAAACACTTAAAAGCATATGAAATTGTTTCATTATTTCCATCTTTATCTTTATTCTGACTTTTATTTTGTAGAAACTTTCTAAATTAACTTAGACCAAAATTATCTGTTATTTTTATACTGAGTAAAATTATAAAATAGGAGTAAACTTAAGCATAGGATACATTCCACAACAGGCAGATTGTAACAGAACTAATATGCATTTGCCAAGTACCACAGAAATATGAAATATTATCCATGATATATAATAAGAGATATAATAAGAGCTAGATCTTTCCAAGAAATCCTTTAGAAACCCTGACTTGTACTATTACTTGAAAACTACCAGTTTGTCAATACTAAAAGTTAGATTTACTGCTAAATTTAAGTACTTCTGGCCAAATCAGGAAGAAAACAATCTTTTGCAAAGAAGAAGAGCACTTTAGTTAACTACCAAATGTCCATTGGGGCCTCTGCTTTATGTGAAGTTTTCTGTGGCATCTTGTGTTTGACCTGGATGAGGAAATGAAGCTGTCTCCTATACACAAAAGTTTATAACCTGGTGTGCAATAATGCATGATCCTAAGTTAAAAGTGCATGATGAAAGGTAAAATGTGTAACAAATGGTACATGATATACCACAGGAGTTCAAACAATCATGCAAATGTACAGAAAAACTGTATACCTCTTTCAGATTTAACAGTTGATAATATTTTGGCTTATTTACTTCTATCTCTTTTCTTGCCTTTTGAAATGGAAAATGTTGTGTGTAAAGCTTCATTCATTTCCATTCCGTCTTCCCAGAGGTTGGTACGTATCATTCTCACACACATTTTTATTAGTATGTATGAATTTAACAATAAATAATTTTACTCCTGTTTTATGCATTAAAAATCATATAACTAGCATGTTATTATATTATATTTTAAAGCTACTGCAAAGCTATTTGCAGTAGCTTTAAAAAAATTTTAACAGTGTATATCTGAGATTGAAAACTAAATCTAGTTCAGTGGTTTTCATCTGCAGGTGACTGTGCCCCCCTCATAAAACATCTGGGAACGCTTTTGGTTGTCACATAGAATGGGGAAGCTATTGGCATCTAGTGAGTAGAGACAAGAGGCTCCACTAAACAGTACATAAGACAGTCCCCACAGCAAATATTGATAGAGCTGAAGTTGAGAAACTTTGCTCCAGTTTACTCATTTTAACTGTTCCATGGTATTCCCCTATAAATTTTCCCTCTTAAAAACGTGAGACTGATCACTTGTTGAGGAGACCAGGTAAAGCTTTACTGAAAAGATTAATATAGTATGAAAAGAAATTTTAATTAAAAAAGAGATAATTAAAAGATCAATTCTCCCAAAATTATTAAAACTATTAATCACAGCACTAAAATGTCTATAGTCATCTCATTTTCATAACTTACCTTTGTAATAACTTTTATAATATGGCTCCATTAAAATATTATATAAAGAAATATAGCAAGAGCTATATTTAAAACATATTTCCCTTTAAAAGAATTCAGGGATACCATCCCTTTGGCCAAAAACAATTTAGCAGAGTCCCACCAAGCCTATTCCAATAACTGGCAAAACTGCTAAGGTTTACGTTATGAAGATATTATCACAGGAAACTTTGATACAAACTCTGGACTGCTCATAATTTGCATTAAGTCATATGCTAAGAGTACTTTAAGGAAAATCTTATGTTTTTAAAAAGCATTACAAGAAAAACGCAATTTATTTACTTCATGCTCAGTCTCTAAAAAAAGATAAGTCTTATGAAAACACTAACACTTTATATCAAGAACATGAGACAGTGTGTAGCTAAAAGAGGAAGAGGTAAGAAGTGGGATCTTACAAAGAGACTTTGTATAGGAAACGACTGCCATCAAGTCAGTGACAAAATTCCTACCCAACAAACTATTTTCTCATTTATTGCCATAAAGACATAAAATCCCTCTACCCTCTCTAGGCTGATCTGCCCTCTATGAATCTTTTATTTTATGTAAAATGAGAATACAAGAGTGTAAAATACTTAGATAGAATGAATGCCTAAGTATTCCCACATCTTTCCCCACTAAACCTGGGCCTATCTCCTATCCCATATCTCAGTGAACACTAGTGGCTCTTAACATCTCCCCTGTCCACAGCCTTAAATCCGTCCAGTCTATTGCTGTTGGGTTCTGCCTCCTATATCTTTTTCAAATTGGTTCACTGTTCTGAACCTGAATGCTCCCATCCCCAGTCAAGCCCCTGGCACTCTGCCTTGCCTCCCAATCCTTCTAATATGTTCAGCCCCTCAACAACCAGGCTTGTGGTTTAGAAATGGAAATATGATTTCATGTCCCACTATTCTTCTTAGCACTCTCCCAAACTCCACCAAACAATTACATCACAGTCTCTCCATATGGCATGCAAAGCAGCTCTCTAACCTCCTCTCTCTACCTCTCCCAGCCCTTCTTGCCCTCCTCACCAGGATCTTTGCTGCTTTAGAGCCTATTCCCATTGCTTTTGCAGGTTTTGTCCTCCCTTGCCCCACTCAAACCACCCTTATCCCTCAGATCCCATCTCGATCCACACTTCCTCAGGACCCTGCCCATAGCCCCTTGATGAGGTCTGAAGCCCCAAGTCATCTCAGCATGTGTCTCTTCTTCCTAACTGTACCCCAGGGCCACCTTTACAGACTTACACGATTACTTGGATCAAGGTGTGATCCACTAGACCTCAAGTTTGTGGGAGAAAAATAAACGTATGACTGATCGGAAAATATGCTCAGCAAGAAAGAGGACAAGCTAGTCCAAGCTGTACTGCATCGCCAACTCAAAACATATCCTGCTGACCTGGCCTTCCTTCTTTATGGACATAACCAACTAATTCTACCGCAGCTTAACAGAGTAACACATTTTCTTACCATAATGTTAAAAAGAACAAAGACATTCCTTGGTACATTAGGAAAAACAAATCAGGAACACAGAAAACAAATAGACCCACTTCAGTTTTCTTAAGGACAGTATATTCCCTAGGAGATATATTAGGATAGATTTTTCTATGCTTTTAAAAGTTAACAGAAATGAACATAAGGGAAGGAAACACAATATAAGATCATTCAGAACTTCATCTGGCCTTCTCTTGAAGTCCTTTAGTAGGCAAGAATTTGAATTAGCTCTTAATGTTCAGAAAGAATTGTCCTGTCTGGATTAAAAACCTCTTTTGCTACTTGGCTATTCTGACCTCCTGCAGATCTTAAAAATGCACTGAAAAATCGCTATGGCTTTCTTCCTGTCAAAAATTTCTTTCACACCAGTACTACGAAATGGTTGCCATCTACTAGGTTGCCAATATTTATCAAGTTATATTGGAAGGTTTACTAAATTTAAAAATGTATCAATATTTATAGATTTCTCTACCTGCAACAATAAAATAAGTATTTATCTCCTTTATTGTCACCTCTATTCCTTCTGTGACAAAACTAGTAAGATTTCTTCTAGTCTAGCAAAAAACAAATGAAAACGAAGACATTACTGTCTACGACATTATGGGACTGGTCACTGGCTAATACCTGTGTTGCTTCCAGTGATATGTAGTACTGATAGCCAAATCCTCAGGCCACTGGACTTCCACAGTACTTAGAATGAAATATTGAACTATTTCTACTTGCACATTAAAAGTCAAAGAACCTGGTAAAGTTGTAAGACTTAGGGCACCCTGACTGCTGACATTTGAGTGCCACAAATGTAAGAATACCACATAAAAGTCTTGGACCATTTAATTGATAAATGCAAACAAACTCACACTCAGAAAGGTTTTACAAGCATTTGTAATATGTCCAGTGTAACTGTCATATTGATCAATATCAACCTGAAGGAACATTGGCTGATATTGTCAAAGAATGAAATAAAGGGAATACTTCACACAGAACTACATACTTAAAATGGGTGTATCTTATTGTATATTAGTGGGTACATTTTTGCATGTATATTATACTTCAATAAGCTTGATTTAAAATGAATCACTTAATCTATGGTGCATCTTACAAGGGAACATGCAAAATTTACTAAATGTAGAATATAAATGTCTTAACACAATAACTAAGAAAATGCCATGAAGGCTATGTTAACCAGTTTGATGAAAATATTTCAAATTGTATATAAAA
>CAUYQV010049839.1:0-10273 GCA_963574575.1 Galagoides demidoff | reverse complement strand
GTCCCAGCTACTTGGGAGGCTGAGGCAGGAGACTCGCTTGAGCCCAGGAGTTGGAGGTTGCTGTGAGCAGTGAAGCCATGGCACTCTACCCAGGGGCTCAGCTTGAGGCTCTGTCTCAAAAAAAAAAAAAAAAAAAGAAAGCAGAACCCTCTAAACCATAATAGAAAGGGCAAAGGGACACCTATACAATTTGGGGAATCAACATAATGCAATGGTATTGCTGCCATTAAGGTGAAATTTATGACAAAATGATTATGATACACTCAATAAAAAAGTAAAATAAAATTGTGTAGTTAATATTATAAAAATGGTAGTCAATAATTATTTTTGTTAAGTTTTCCCTAACATTGCACATAAAAAGTTCTATATCATGCTAAGCATGGAGAGGACAATATATTATTGCATAACAGAATCTGAGAAAGGAAGGGAGCTTACAGGGTTGCAACTCAAATCTAGGACTCCTGACTTAATCTAATTGTGCACATGAGCTATTTGAGACAAGTGGGGTCCTAGGAACTTCTGTAAGTAACATTAAGTTTCCTTCCCTCTCTTCACTCTCTTTTCTCTTTCCTTCCTTTCTTTATTTTTTTCTGGTTTTTTTCTTCTTTTTATAGGAGTTCATAATCATGATTTGAGCCTACTACCAATCCATCAAACACACAAAGGATTCAAAATATCTATGTCAGTGCTGGAAAAAAGGGAAATTTTGAAGTGGTGTATCACTGAACTCAAATTGAGGGAGACAAAAACCTCACACCATGTAATGCAGCCCTACTCTAAAATGCAAACTCCACATCTGTCTTCTTCCTTTGAATCTCTAGCATCCAAAACAGTATTTGGTACTACTCAATACACATTAGAAGGATTGATGAAGCAATGGATGGAATGAAGACTCAACTAAGAAGTAAAAAGAAGCAAGCTTGAAAATCTCAAAGCTCTGACAAGGTTGTGGTTGTGGGGGTCCACACGGTGGTCAAGAGAGGCAAATTAAAAGATTTTATGAATTTCTACAGGCCCACACTCAGAGCACTGGCTGTAGCATTTGCCTCTTTGGTCCCTGAAATGCACTAAGAGATGGTGTACTAAGATGAGATGGATAGAAAGGCTATTTAGAGAAGAAGAGTAGTGTCCCCAGCTAACTGAAATAACAAAAGCAAAATATGCTTGATTGAACCCCAAATGTTCCTGCTCTATAGAGACGTTTGATAGAGACATTTTTAAATTCCTACCAGCATCTGAAACTTAGACCTCATCCAGATGCCTAGATCAGGCATTGAGATGGAGAGCAAGATAAAATAGCAGTGAGAAGTGAACTAATCTCTAACCCAAGAGTTATTTGGTGAATTCTGTCTGCCTATGCACACACACAGAGGGAGTGAAAAGACATGTTCTGCAAAGAACTGAGCTTCCCTGACAAATGACTGTCTTACCAATAGTTATAACCTATAATACATGATAAATTGGTTTGTTTGTTTGTTGGCACTCACCCTGGGTAGAGTGCCATGGCATCATAGATCACAGCAACCTCAGACTATTGGGCTCAAGTGATCCTTTTCCCTCAGCTTCCTAAGTATTGGGTACTACAGGCACCCACCATAACATCCCCCTATTTTTAGAGATGGGATCTCTCTCTTGTTCAGACTGGTCTCAAACTCATGACCTCAGGCAATCCACCTACCCCACCCTCCCAAGAATGCTAGGATTACAGGTGTGAGCCATCATGTCTGGCCAACACATGATAAATTGAATGCCATGAATAGCAAATCACACATTCAGAAATGTAAATTTTCTCCTTTTTCTCTATATTTACATTTAAGAGATCTGAATTTGCTCCTTTTCTAACAGACTTCATCTGCAAATCCAACCTTGCCTCCAAAGGATAAGTAGAATAAGAACAACCTTGAGACATACAACTTTCACTAGTATAAAAGGAATCAAATTAGATATATAATCAGAATAAATGTTTCCTCATGAAACAGACTCACTCCAAGAAATAGAAGGGAAAAAATTTAATATTAAATTTATATTTTCCACAAGAGTAGAGAATACATTGCATTTTTAAAAAGATGAACATGTGATCCAAGACAATTTTACTTTGAGATGAAAGCCTGACTACAGAATTTTAAAATGTGGTAGGGGCAGTGAAGAGAATATTAAACATTGAAGAAAAGTAAATAAATATTTTAAGTTGTATACTCAAAAGAAGAAAATCTCTCAGAATTCAGAAAGAAGATGAACAAAAACATAATAGTAAATCTAAAAGTGGCAATAGAAGTTTAAAGGGGAAACACTCACAAATAGCAGGTAAAAATTAATTAAAGGAACCATATGTAGACACATCCTGATGAAATTTTTATGTGTCAAACATATAGGGAAAGAGTCAAGGATTAATAGGGTTTTAAATTTAAAATAGGGTAAAGCAAAATAAAATAATAGTACATGTAACTTCTGAAAGAGTAGAAAAAAAGAAAGTGGAAAACAAACAATATAACCAAAAATTGAGAAAGAAAATAAAAGACAAGATAAAATAAAGACAGAATTAAGAAGAACAATATTAGTCATTGCAATAAATATAAGCAGATCAAACTTTTCCATAAAAGGACAAAGACTGGGCGGTGCCTGTGGCTCACAAGGGTAGGGCACTGGTCCCATATGCTGGAGATGGTGGGTTCAAACCCAGCCCCAGCCCCCCACCCCCCCAAAAAAAGACAAAGACTATCATATGTATAATGAGTCTGAAAGCAAACTCCACTTCAAATGATAATGTTTAACAGAATAAGCAAAAATATATAAAGTGACCATTAGTTTACAAAAGCAATATGGGGACAATATTAATATAAAAAATTAAATTTAAGACAAAAGTTTTAATGGGAAAATTAAGCTAAATTATTTTGGTAAAATAAAATTCTCATTTATAATGAGTCAAAATTGTAGGCACTAAATAACATGGCATCACAATACAGAAAACAAAGGATGATAGGCTTTACAAACACTGCTTTATCCGTGCTTTCACTTATGCCTATGATTGAGTAACTAGAATAAGACTTATCCTTCCTGTCATGAATATCTAGAAAACTGGATGATATATATAAAGCAACTCTTTTCAGGCAACTCTGACGTCTAAAAAACTTCCCAGCCTTGTAGAGTGCAGAAAAATACAACCAATATGAGAACTACAACAAAATACAACCAAAATGAGAAAAATCAATCATTTGAAACTGACCCAGAAATGATACTGTTCAGTATACAAGAGCATTAAAGCACTACTCAACAGTGTTACATAGGTTCAAGAAAGTATAAAAAGGTCAGGGAGGTTAAGTGAAGACATGGTAGATATAAAAATGACCCAAATCAACCTTCTACAGATGGTAATTATAACATGCAAGCTAAAACATACAATGGCTGGGATTAACAGTAGATTGATGCTACAGAAGAAAAGATTAGAAAGTGAAGTGAAGTTGAAAAAGGAGTAGAAAGTATCCAAAATTAAACACAAAGAGAAAAAAGATTGAAAAAAATCAATGGTGCATCAGTGAAGTGTGGAAAAACTTCAAGCAAACCAATATAAGTATAATCTGAGTTCATGAAAGTATCAGGGAACAGAAAATACATTTGAAAATTAATAGCATAAAGTTTTCCAAATTAAGTAAAAATTTATAAACTCACAGATCCCAAAAGGCCACAAACAGTGAGACACAGAGAGAGAGAGGGAGAACTACACTAAGGTGCATCACAATCAAATTGCTTAAAAACAATAATAAACAAAACTTGTCTAAAGCTTCTAGAAAAGAGACATATTACAATAGAGAAACAAAGATAAAGATGACATTAAAATTCTTTAGAAACAATTGAAGCTAGAAGATACTGCAAAGTACTAAAAGAAAAAGACTGTGGACATAAAATTCTGTCTAACACAAACAACTTTCAAAAGCAATGGCAAAATACTTTTATAGACAACCCCTAGCAGTAATGAGGTGCCCTGTCATGCTAGGATGGTGTCAGAGGAAGCTGACTGCAAAGCAAGGATTTTCATGCCTCCTAGCAGTACCAAGGATGCTGTTGCATGTACTGTTAAAGGAGGCTTTCTGGGGAACAGTAATAAGGGACTCCTCACCCCCCCAGACAGGAAGGTATCAGTGGAGGCCTACTGGACAGTCAGAATGCCCATACACTCCAACAATAATAAGGACCATCTCCCCTTGGGTGGTGGCAACAGATGCTGAGTCAGAACCTTAGATTACTGCCTCCATCTGGCAATGTTCAGTGTCAGAACAGGCCAGATAAAATCTAAGCAACATCCAGAGTCTTGAAATATAGCACCCCAAATTTCCAGGTTTTAATTTTTAAAAAATCACTCATTATACCAAAACCCAGGAAGATCTCTAGCAGAATGAAACATTTTTGATAAGTCTAGGCCTACAATAAGATGGCAGAGATGCTAGAATTATCTGACAAGCATTTCAAAGCAACCGTCATAAAATACTTCAATAGCAATTACAAATATGCTTAAAATAAATGAAACTCTATAGATCCCCAGCAAAGAAATAAGAAAGTCTCAGAAAAGAAATAGAAGATATAAAAAAGAACCAAGTGGAAATGTAAGAAATGAAAATAAAATAACCAAAATAAGAGACTTAATGGATGGGCTCAAGAGTAGAATGAAGAGGACTGAGAGAAGAATCAGTGAGCTGGAGGGTACAAAAATAGAACTTATCCAATCTGAAGAAACAGAAAAAATAGACAGGAAAAAGAAAATGAGCAACATCTCAGAGACCCAACATTTGTTAAATGAAACTTTAACAAAAGATCTACTGTTTATGTCATCAGAGTCCCAGAAGGAGAAGGAAAAGAGGGCAGAGCCAAAAAAGTATTTTTTAAAATGGCTTAAAAACTTCCAAGTGTGGCAAAAGATATTAACTTTCAGATTCAAAAAGCTTTACTAACTCCCTAACAGGATAAATCCAAGAGATAAATCCAATGCACACCAATGGATATCATAGTCGAACTTCTGAAAACCAAACCAAACCCAAACAAACAAAAATCTTGAAAACTGTGAAGAGAAATGATACCTTACTAAGGAAAAAACAATTGGAATTGCAGAGGATTTCTCATTAGAAGCTAGAGGAAGTGATATAACTTTTTTCAAGGTATCAAAGGGAAATGTCAACTCAGAATCCAGTATCCTTCAGAAATAAAGAGTAAACTAAGATATACTCAAATGAAAACAAACTAGGCCAGGCATAGTGGCTCATGCCTATAATCTTAGCACTTTGGAAGGCCCAGGACACAGGAAGATTCCTTCAGGCAGGGAGTTTTAGACCAGTCTAAGCAACAACACGGTAAAATCCTGTCACTACAGAAAAACCAAAAAATTGGCTGGACGTGGTGGCACATGCCTGTAATCCCAGTTACCTGGGAAGCTGAGCCAAAAGGATCACTTGAACCCAAAAGTCTGAGACTGTAGGGAGCTATGACTGCACCATTGCACTTCAGCTGGGTGACACAATGGAATCTTGTCTCAAAAAAAGAAAAGAAAAACTAAGAGAATTCGTTGCAAACAAACCTATTTCAAAGATATGCCTGAAGGATGATCTCCAAACAGAAAGGAAAAAATAAAGAAAGAATCTTGGAACATCAGAAAGGACATAGTAGGCAAAAATATGAGCAAATACTATAGACTTTCTTTATGTTGAATATTCTAATTTTGTTTGGTGGTTGTAGTAAAATTATAGCACTGACTCATGTGCTTTGAAACTTATGTAGAGACAATATATAAGACAATGATATGATAAACAGGGAAGGGTAAAGAGATAATAAAGGTAGGTAAGGTTTTGAACCGGTGAAATGAGAACATTAGTATACTGTCATATGTTATGTATATGTAATAACTATAGATATCTAGGTAATACAGCAAGCACTAAAATCTACACATACACTATGGAACACTACAAATAACACTATAGATAAATCAAAATGGAACTCTACAAAATGTTCAAATAACCCACCAAAAGTAGCAAGTAGAAAACAGTGAAATAAAAACAGTGGGAACAACAGAAAACAAAAAATAAAATGGAAGACTTAATCTCTAATATATTAATAATTGCATTAAGTATAGATGGTCTAAATACATCAATTAACAGACAGATATCAGCAGAGTGGGTTAAAAGTCATGACCTAATTACAGGAAACCCATCTCAAATATAATGATACAGATAGGTTGAAAGTACAAGGTTATAAAAAGATATATCATGCAAACATTAAACAAAAGAGACTAGAAATGGCTATATTGATATTGGATAAATTAGATGTTAGAGAAATAAAAATTATCAGAGACAGTGAGAGATATTACATAATGTTTTAAAAAATTAATTCTAAAGAAGACTTAATAATTTTTAAAGTGTATGCACTAAAGACAAAGGTGCAAAATGTGAAGCAAAAACTGATGGAACTTAGAGGAAAATCCAGAATTATAGTTGGAGACTTCAACACACCTCCTTCAACAATCGATAGAGTAACTAGACAGAAAATCAGCAAGAGTATAGAACTCATCACCACCCCCAATCAACAGGATCTAATCAACATTTTTAGAATACTTCACTCAGCAAGAGAAGGGCATTCTTTTAAATGTCCACAGAGCATATATCAAGATATACCACATTTGGGGTCATAAAAGAAACATTGACAGATTTTAAAGGATTGGAATAATACAGTGTTGTCCAACCACATGAAATCAACCTAGAAAGCAGTAATGAAAGACAATACAAAAATCTCCAAACGTTTGGAAATAAAACAATACTGAACAACTTCTAAATAAAAATTAACTAAGTAAATAATCCATGAGTCAGAGAGGAAGCATCTAAGAAAGTTAAAAACACATTGAAGTAAATACAATATATAAACTTTTGTGGGACACAGCTAGAGAAATGCTGAGAGGGAAATTTACTAAATGCATATACATATTAGAAAAGAAAGAAAGATTTGGGCACAGTGGCACCTGTCTGTAGTCCCTGATACTCATGAAGTTGAAGTAGGAGGATCTCTTGAGTTTGAGACTACCCTGAGCAACGAAGCAAGACCCCATCTCTTTGAAAATTTTTTAAATTAGCTGGTCATAGGGCATGCATCTAGCTTCTTAGGAGGCTGAAACCAGAGGAACTTGAGGTTACAGTGAACTATAATCATGCCATTATATGGTAGCCTCAGCAGCAGAGTAAGACCCTGTCTCAAAAAAACAGAAAGACAAGACAGTGAGTTTTGCCTTCTCTAAGTTTTACACTCTCAGTCTTGCTTACCCTTCTGGTTTCCACATGGGATGAGATAGCATGAAGGCTTTTGCCATATGCTATTGTCATGCTGTTGGACTTCCCAGACTCTAGAACTGTAGGCCAAATAAACTTCTATTGCTTATAAATGAACCAGTTTAAGTTATTTTGTGATAGAAGCAGAAAATGAACTAAGATACAAAATTGGTTCTGAGAAATGGAGATGTTATTGTACCAAATATCTGAAAATGTGGAAGTGGCTTTGGAGAAAGATTAGGGGGTAAGGAAGAAAGAATTTGGAGGGGCAGGGTAGAAAATACCTAGATTGCCATGAATGGGACATTAAAGGAAATTCTTGTGGGGGCTCAGAAGACAAGAGCTGTAGGGATTTAGGGATTACGTAAGTGATTGTGGTCAGAATGTTGGTAGAAATCTGGACAGCAAAGGCCATTCTGATGAGGTCTAAGACAGAAGTGAGAAACAGGTATTGGAAACTAAAGCAAAGGTCATCCTTGTCACACAGATTTAAAGAACCTGGCTGGACTGTGTCCACGCTTGAGGACTTTATGAAAGCAGAATTTTAGAATGACAAGCTAGGCTACCTGGCAGCAGAAATTGCTAAACAAATTACTGAAGTTGCTGTGTGGCTACTTTGAACCACATACAATAAGATGTGAGAGGGAAAAAAATTACTTAAAGCTGGAATTCATAATTAAAAGAGAAGCAGAATGGAAAGATTTTCAAAAATTTTAACCTGGCCATGTAAAAAAAAATGAAAAAGTATGTTTGAGAGAGCAAACCACAAGTATGGGCAAGCAACTGTTTGCTGAAGAGAAAGTATAGATAAAAGAGATGATCAGAATAATGGGAGAATGACCCAGAAGACACTTCAGAGAACGTTGAAGCTGCCCCTCTCATCAGAGGCCCACAGCTTTGTGAGAGTTTCAGGGGACAGGTCAGAGATGCCCTCCATGAGCTTACTGCCCAGAGCTGCCTCTGATCTCTGCTCCCCACATTCTGGTACAGTGCTCTTTATCTGCCCCAGCCACAGCTCAAGTGGGCCCAGGTATAGCTTGACCTACTGTTCCAAAAGGTACAAGCCACAAACTTTGGCCATGCCCACATGGTGCTAATTCTATAAGCATGCAGAATGCAAGAGCTGCAGGGGAGTGGCTTCCTTCACGAGATTCCAAAGGGTGTCACAGACAGACTGGGCTCCCAGGCAGAGACGTGGTACAGGGATAGAGCCACCACAAAGAGCAATGCTGACCAAAAGTGGGGAGTCGTAGTCACCACAGAGAGTTCCCACTAGGGTAATATTGGGAATTGGGCCACTTCCAAGACCCCAGAACTATAGAATTATTGTCATGCAATGCCAGCCTGAGGGAGGTGCAGGCTCAAGACTTCAACCCACAAGAGCTGAAGTGTGGGCTGAGCCCAGCAAAGCCACTGGGGGTGGTGGTGCTTCCCAATCCCTGCTCCAGTATACTGCAGATGTGGGACATTGAATCAAAAGAGATTATTCACCAGTTTTGTTTTGTTTTGTTGAGACAGAGTCTCATTTTGTGCTCTATGTAGAGTGCCATAGCATTACAGCTCACAGCAAACTCAAACTCTTGGGCTCAAGCGATTCTCTTGCCTCAGCCTCCCAAGTAGCTGGGACTACAGGCACCTGCCACAGGCCCGGCTATTTTGTTGTTGTTGTAGTTGTCGTTGTTTAGCAGGCCTGGACCAGTTTTGAACCCACCAGCCCGGTGTATGTGGCTGGTGCCCTAACCATTGAGTTACGGGTACTGAGCCTTTTTTTTTTTTCTTCTCCACCAGTTTTAAGACTAAATGCTTTTTCCTTGTTGAGGTTTGGACTTATTAGAGACCAGTTACCTCTTTCTGCATGTCTATTTGTACTTTTGAAATGGGAATGCCAATCATATACCTCTCCCATCAAAGTATGCCACCTATTAATTTCACAAGTTCACAGCTGGAGAGCAATTTGCCTCAAGATGGATCGTGTCTTGACTCTCACCCATGTTTGAATCACATGAGACTCCAGACTTTGGACTTTTGAGAAAGATGGAATGATTTAAGACTTGTGGGGCTATTGGGCTGGAATGAATGTATTTTGCATGTGGGAAGGGCATGAATTTGGGGGGAACAGGAGGAGAATGCTAAGGTTTGAATGTCCCCTTCAAAACTCAGTTGAAATTTAATTGCCATTTTGAGAGGATCAAGGGGTGGGACTGGTAAAAGGTGAGTAGGTGATGAGGGTGCTACCTTAAAGAAGAGCTTAATGTTGTTGTGGGCATCACAAGAGGGCACTGTTGCAAAAGCGAATTTTACTTTCTCTGTCTCACAGTCTCACTCGTGCTTGCCCTTCTGTTTCTACTGTGGTATGATGCAGCACAAAGGCCCTCATCACATGCGGCGTCATGCTCTTGGACTTCCCAGCCTCCAGAAAGTAAGCCAAAGAAACTTCATTGTTTATAAATTACCCAATCTCAGGTGTACTTTTATAGCAGCAGAAAATGGATTGAGACATGTATTTATGATATAACACAGAGGAAAAAACTATATGTCACACAAACACTATATACAAACATTCATGGAAGCTTTCATCAGAATGGCTTGAACAGGAAAAATTCAAATGTTCGTCAACTGATGAGTGGATGAACAAATTGTGGTATATCCACACAATGAAGTACGACTCAGCCACAAAGAGGGATGACCTAGTGATACAAGGGTCATTAGACAGAGAAATCTCAAAATGCCAAACAAGCCAGACACAGAAGAGTACAGTCTATATGATTTCATTTATGTGAAATCCTTAAAAACCAAATATAATCTATGGCGACAGAAAGCAGAAGAGTTGCTGCTTGGAACTAGTATTGGATGAAGTTGCCTTGGAAGGGTCACAGGGCACTTTATGGTATGATGGAAATGTTCTCTACCTTGATTGTAACATGGGTCACACTAATTGAAATACACACTTAAGTAGGTACATTTTTTTTTTTTTT
>CAUYQV010049838.1:0-12193 GCA_963574575.1 Galagoides demidoff | reverse complement strand
TTTTTGAGACAGAGCCTCAAGCTATCCCCCTGGGTAGAGTGCCATGGCATCACAGCTCATAGCAACCTCCAACTCCTGGGCTCAAGCGAGTCTCCTGCCTCCGCCTCCCAAGTAGCTGGGACCACAGGTGCCCGCCACAACACCTGGACATTTTTTGGTTGCAGCCATCATTGTTGTTTGGCGGGTCTGGGCTGGGGATTCGAACCCGCCACCTTAGGTGTACGTGGCTGGCGCCTTAGCCGATTGAGCCACAGGTGCCAAGCCCACATCCTCATCTTAAGAGAAACAAAAGGGAAGACCCCAGTGAGTTACCATTTTTCTCCTCTTAAGCAAAGATCTAAAATATTTGATAACATGGTCAGGTGTGGTGGCTCACACCTGTAATCCTACCACTCTGGGAGTCTGAGGCAGGTGGATTGCCTGAGGTCACAGATTCGAGACCAGCCTGAACCAGAGTGAGACCTTGTCTCTAAAAATAGCCAGTTGTGGTGGGCGCCTGTAGTCCCAGCTGGTCAGGAGGCTGAGGCAAGAGAACCACTTGAGCCCTAGAGTTTGAGGCAGCTGTGAGCTATGATGCCACAGCACTCTACCGAGGGCAAAAAAGTAAGACTCTGTCTTAAATAAATAAATAAAGACAGAAAAACTCACCGGTGTGGTGACAGGTGCCTGTAGTCCCAGCTACTTGAAAGGCTGAGGCAGGAGGATTGCTTGTGCCCAGGAGTTTGAGGTTGCTGTGAATTAGGCTGAGGCCACAGCATTCTAGTCAGGGCAACAGAGTGAGACTCTGTTTCAAAAAATACATATATATAAATATATATATATATGTGAGTGTGTGTGTGTGTGTGTGTGTATGTATGTATATACACACATATATATTTGAGAACATACTGGATCAGCAAGTGATAGGGCTTGACATTTTTAGTTCTTAACACTTGATCAGAATAAAAGTTGGAGTTTTATTGTGATAAAAAGCTTCTTTTATAATTGTTGGGGATTCACTGAGTGTATAAAGATCCAGGTTACACTAATTGCATTTGTCAAGCAACGTCCCTCTTATAAATGTGTTCCTCCCGCAAGAGGTGTGCCAAACACCATGACCCCCCACCCTCATGATAAAAAGCTTTGGATTTACCTGGCTAGAAACAGGCCCTCCTCAGTGCAAAGAACTGCCGAGGCCACACATCCGCCTGCGCTGTGTGAACAAATGTGAAGGAGCACAGCCAGAACCATAAACAAACCTGTCTTCCTATTCAGATCTGAGCCTGTGGACAGGCTGTGTGTCGTGACCACGGATGGTGGGGAGCTCCCTAGGCCTTCTCCCTGGTCCTGAATCATTAGCTATGCTGAAGCGGGCTCTCCCCTATAACTGAAACCTCAGCAGGCCTTTACATCAAGTGAGTCAAATCACACTCCCAACAATAAAAACTGGAATAGCAATAATAAAGTATCAACTTCAAATCTCTAGCATCAGCACATTTGTGACATGAGCCAGTACAAGTACACATTGGTTTTGTAATCATCATCATAGCACACCCGTACTTTGTCTATTTTTAAGGTATTTACAACATTTTCAAGCATCTAATATTAGATTTGTGAAGGGTTTAAATGATGGCATGTGGAAGGAGGGCAGAAATGGTTAGGGAAATCTGGTTTGGAAGAAGATTTAGAGGAACAACTGTTTAATGATTTTAGCAAAGAACAAAGATTTAGTTAGTATTCCTGTCCATACACACACAAGTCCCATGGATACAGAAAATCTAGCAGCGGTGGCGCCTGTGGCTCAAAGGAGTAGGGTGCTGGCCCCATTTGCTGGAGGTGGTAGGTTCCAGCCCAGCTCCAGCCAAAAACTGCAAAAAAGAAAAGAAAAGAAAAAGAAAATCTAGCAGCACAAAAGAATGGCTACTTGGGTAGGTTACCGGTGAGTAATGGACAATTTTAGAGTAGTTAATGAAATTTTTAATGCACATACCTTTTTTTTTTTTTTTGAGACAGAGCCTCAAGCTATCCCCCTGGGTAGAGTGCCATGGCATCACAGCTCATAGCAACCTCCAACTCCTGGGCTCAAGTGAGTCTTCTGCCTCAGCCTCCCAAGTAGCTGGGACCACAGGTGCCCGCCACAATGCCCGGCCATTTTTTGGTTGCAGCCATCATTGTTGTTTGGCGGGCCCGGGCTGGGATTCGAACCCGCCACTTCAGGTGTATGTGGCTGGCACCTTAGCCGATTGAGCCACAGGCGCCGAGCCAATGCACATACCTTTTTAAAGTATCTCTTTTTATTGGGATATAACTCAAAAAATTAATCATTTTTAAATGTCTGATTCAGTGGTTTCTAGTACATTTACAATGTTATGCAAACACTCAATATCTAGTTCCAGAATATTTTCATCATCCCAAACAGAAACCTTGTACTTCTTAGCAACCACTCCCCATTTTTTCAATTTCCCTATCCCCTGGCAACCACTAATCTACTTGCTGTCTCTATGGATTTACCTATTCTGGTCATTTCATATAAATAGAATCTAGAATATATGGCCTTTTGTGTCTGGCTCCTTTCACTGAGCATACAAAGTCAGACAATTAAATTCCCAAACTCATCCTAGAAAAAGTGCTACAGGCGCCAAGCGGGTAGGGTGCCAGCCATGTACACTGGAGCTGGAGGGTTCCAATCCAGCCCGGGCCTGCCAAACAATAATGACTACCGCAACAAAAACAACAAAAAATAGCCAGGTGTTGTGGCAAGCGCCGGTAGTCCCAGCTACTTGGGAGGCTAAGGCAAGAGAATAACTTAAGCCCAAGAGTTTGAGGTTGCTGTGAGCTGTGACACCACAACACTCTACCGAGGCTGACATAGTGAGACTGTGTCTCAAAAAAAAAAGTGCTACTTATCTCTATTTCAGCATGATGGTGGGCACCTTTAATCCCAGCTACCGGGAGCAGCGCCTGTGGCTCAAGGAGTAGGGTGCCCACCCCATATGCTGGAGGTGGCAGGTTCAAATCCAGCCCCAGCCAAAAACTGCAAAAAAATAAAAAATAAAAAATAATATTCCCAGCTACCTGGAAAGCTGGGGCAAGAGGATTGCTTGAACCCAGGAGTTTGAGGTTGCTATGAGCTAGGCTGATGCCACAGCACTCTAGCCTGGGTGACAGAGTGAGACTCTATCTCAAAAAAAAAAAAAAAAAAAAAGGGAAACTGGGTGCAGTAGCTCATAATTTTAATCCAAACCCTCTGGGAGGCTGAGGTAGGTGTATTGCCTGAGCTCAGGAGTTCAAGACTAGCCTGAGCAACAGTGAAACCCCATTTCTAAAAATAGCCAGGTATTGTGGCAGGTGCCATCTCTAAACATAGCCAGGCATTGTGACAGGTGCCTGTAGTCCCAGCTACTTAGGAGACTGAGGTAAGAGGATCACTGGAGCCCAAGAGTTTGAGGTTGCGGTGAGTTATGATGCCAGGGCATTCCACCCAGAATGACAGAGTGAGACTCTGTCTAAAAACAAACAAAACCCCACGGGAAGCTCTCTATGTAGCGATATGAAAAAGTCATCAGAATATATTAAATGATAAAAGCAAAGTGTCAAACAGGTAGTACATGGTTTGTTATTATTTGTTTAAGGTATGTGTTTGTGAAATTCCTTGCCTATGTATAAAAAACTCTGCAGGAATATGTCAGAATTCCAGTGGGGAGGGGAGTGGGACAGCTGGTGACGGGGTGGAAGAGCAGTTAACTTTTCACTGGAAACTTTTTTTATACTTTTTCACATTTATACAATATAAATATATTTTCCTGTTCAAAATAAACACAATGGAGAGCCTTAAAACACTAAGGGCTAAGAAAGACGTTGCTGCAGGCCTGACCTACACAGGAAGCTGCCAGCGGGGGATCTGCTTTGTCCACTTTGACCGTCACACTGTAAAGAAACTGACCACCCAGGAGGCAAAGTGACTTGCCTCAGGTCACACAGTAATCTGAGGTGTCACCAGAAGGTTAAGTCTGACTCCAGAGCCCCCCATCCTCCCCCACCTCATAAGTCCACTCCCATTTGTGGAAAGAAGTAGGGGGAGAGGAATCAACTGGAACAGAAAGTGGGAGCTGCTCTAACAAATCGCTGCAAAGTTAGTGGCTTAAAATAATAAGATTTTACAGTTCTGGAGCCTACAAGTCCAAAATCAGCTTTACTGGGCTAAAGTGAAGGTGTTGGCCAAGCTGGCTCCTTCTGGAGGTGCTGAGGGAAGAACTCGTGTTCTTGCCTTTCTCCGTGTCTGGTGACCACCTGTATTCCTTCACTTGTGGCCTCTTCCTCCCTCATCACAGCTCACCCCTCCAGTTATCCTTCTTCATCACATCAACAGCTCTGTGATCAACTCCTCTGCCATCGCCTTAGATAACCCAGGATAATCTCCCCATCTCCAGATCCATGACTTAATCACATTTGCAAAGTCTCTTTGGCCACGTTAGGTAACATATTCACAGGCTCTAGGGGTTTTTAGAGTCTTTGGGGCCATTATTCAGCCTATTGTCCCCAAATGCCAGCACATTTCTGACAGGTAAATCAGAGTGAGGTATTCAGGAGGTGGGGTGCAAGAAAGGGAGCCAGGTGTGATCCAGGTGGCAGGGAGTAGGCAACAGTGAGATGAAGCAGAAAATACAGACAGGTTCAGATGAGAGTCTGCTGTGCCTCCTGCTCCCTTTCCAGCCCCTGTCCCCAGGGCACAGGTCACCCAACATTCACCAGCAGGAATACAAGAACAGAAGGGTGGTTCCCTAAAGAGATTCAACTGTCTGACAGCCGGAGGTGGTAACTAGGGCAGATGCTGGCATCGAAATGAAGGGGAAAAAAAAAAAAAAAAAGAAAAGCAGCCAGTCCTATCCTGCCACTTGTGGCAGAAGGGAGGGATAGAAGAAGAGGGGCTCTAGACTCTTCCACACCCACAAGTCAGACCAGCTGCTGGCAAGCCTCTCTTCCAGGGCACAAAGCTCCTATTCATGCTCCTGGGCAGGCCAAAGCTGGCAGGAACCAAGAAGCAAATCCCCTTGCCTATAGACACAAGCCTTGTCCCCTTTCATTTGAGACTGTCAAGGGACAAGCAAGGAACAAATAGGAAGAAAAATACCAACACCAAGACAGCCCAATTCAATGGCTAATTCAGGACCCAAGCAAAGAGCAATAACTTTATTGGCTTGTTTACATCTCTTGATCTCTTTTTGGTTATTTACACATTGACTTTTTTTTTTTGGCAGTGTTGGCGGGGCCAGGCTCAAACTCGCCACCCCTATTATATGTGGCCAGCACCCTGCTCCTTGAGCCACAGGCGCTGCCCTATACACTGACTTTTATTTAAAAGTCCTGCCCCATTATCTTGAGGATGTCCTCCACTCTCAAAGCCTGGTGCTTTCCTCATTATTAAATTTAGGTTCCACATTTGCTGTTGTTTTTTGTTTTGCAGTTTTTGGCCGGGACTTGGTTTGAACCCTCCACCTCTGGCATATGGGGCCGGCACCCTACTCCTTTGAGCCACAGGTGCCGCAGGCTGTTGTTGTTGTTTAACAAGAATTCTGCATAGGCTCAGTGCCCGTAGCACAGTGGTTATGGTGCCAGCCACATACACTGAAGATGGCAGGTTCTAACCCAGCCCCGCCCAGCTAAACAACTACAAAATAGCTGGGCTTTAGGGCGGGCGCCTGTAGTCCCAGCTGCTTGGGAGACTGAGGCAAGACAACCTCTTAAGCCCAAGAGTTTGAGGTTGCTGTGAGCTGTGACGCCACAGCACTCTTCCAAGGGTGACACAGTGAGACTCTGTCTCAAAAAAAAAAAAAAAATCCTGTACAGGCAATTTTGTATCACATCAGGAGACACCTGACTTCAGGATGTCCCATCATGGGGAGATATTGTTCAATCACTTGCTTCAGAGGGTGTGTTCCAGGCCTTCCTCAATGCCACTGCATAGGTACATTCTTTCCCCGTAAGAAATAAGTCATTTGTTGGGTGATAATTCGGCCTTTTTCCCAACAACCTTTTACCAATGGTTTTCACATCTCTTGGTGATCCAATTATTTTACTGGAGACTCCCTGGGTTTTCTCTAAATTTAACTGTAATAAACAAGTATTATCCGTAGACGTAGTTTAGTGCGGACAAAAGTATGTAGTCTATGCAGTCTGCTTCACACCAGGTGCTTAATAACGGTATCAATTTTTAAAAATCCTCCCAGTGCCAGGGCTAAAATCTCTTACCTGCAAACCTAGTTCCCTCATAAATTAGGTCCCCAAACTCTTCACGCAGTGAGGGCTGCCTACATCAACAGGCTATTTATAACCTCCGTCCACTAAGTGTGTACTCCTCCCTGCACGCGCTTTGAAGCAGGACTATCACGTGATCTTGGAGTCCTGCCCTGCTGGGGAACGCCGAACACGTGTGTGGTGTCCGCATTGTAGTATTCAAAAACCCAAAAAGGCGAGATCCAAAACATGTGCAGTCCGAAGTCATCTAGATAAGGAATTATGGTGTGTCGCTCTAAAAACTCTACCAATAATATAATTTTACAACTCCAGCGGAAAACTCTTCGGGGGTATTATTACCCGGTTTGCTGAGAGCCGGACGCTCTGCTCTGCGCCGCTCGCGCAGGTTCTTACTCCAGCCTCACGATGGCGCTGTGGGGCCTGGCTGAGGTTTCTAGGGACAGGGGCCTGGGGAATCCAGGGTCAAACCCTCTCTTGTTGGACGCGACCCCCAAGATAGCGACTTGGACTTTGGGCATAGACTATGTATCGTTGGGCTTCAGTTTCTCGGGCGAGGCGCCGTAGGATCATAGGTATACAGCATTTAGCAGGAAGGCAGATAGGAGCAAGATGGACTAATGTAATGCTTTACTAAAATGGGGGAGGCCTGGTGTTCAGATTGGTTTTCAGGTGGCTGAGGTCAGTCACCTTGAGATCTCCGGGGCGATCTTGGGCAATCAGAAGGAACTGCGAAGGCCCAGGGGGAGAGATAAAGGGAGAAAAATGGGTCATGGGCCTGTACATACTGATACTGAAATTCCGGATTAATATAGTTATCTACAGCTGAGCGGCTCGGGGGATGGGAGCTGGCTCCTAAAGTAGGAGTGTTTAGGTTTGTTATTGCGGCGGGAAAGTATGTGTGGCAGAGGGGTTGCTTTTAAAAACTGGCGCAGGCTTCTGAGAATCTAATCCCTGGGACATAATGTAAATTGGAGAAAATCCCTGCGGATAGGAGCTTTTATCCAAGTGTTTCAAGTCAGGGCCAAGGTCAGGGTCACAGCTTAAACCATTTACTAGCTTGTGGTGGACCGGTGCTTGATCCGATAGATATTATGAATGGTGGCGACAGCTTTAGGCAGAGGCCGGAATGAAAAGAAAACAGGATATGGGTGAGGGTAGAGGTAGGAGGCTAGGACCATTCCCAAGGCGGGTGCCGGGGGGATCTCAGATCGCTGGTGACCACATGGAGAAAGTAAGGGACCTCCCGGGAGTGGAGGGGGCCCAGATCTGGGAGTGATGGGGCTGGCTCCTCTCCCGCCGGGCTCGCAGCAGCGGTGCCTCCCCCGCTCCGCCCGCAGCCCTCCCAGATCCAGGCCCCGCCCTGGCTCCGGCGCGCCAACGCGACCGGGAGGAGGGGCAGCCTTTCCCGCCCGCCCGTGGGCGGGATCTCAGACCCCCAGCGCCGGCCTTCGGCTACCACGCCCCTCCCCGGAAGAGGCCAGACTACCTCGACGGCCGGTCCTGGGGCTCCCTGGGCCGGGCCGATCCCGGGGAGCCCCTCGACTGGCTCCAAGAGTGAAGCGGGTAAGGAGATCTTAGCCCGCCGCCGCCTCCGAGCAGGCCGCCAGGCGAGCGCCGGGACAGGTAGGGACCCAGATCCGGACCCAAGTATCGCGTGCTCATCCACAGCCGGGGCGTCCGAGGAAGTATTCCTGGTGCAGGATCTGCCCGGAGGGGCCGGTCCGCGGGAGTCCCTTCAGCCCATCGTCCTTTACCCGGTCCTCCCTCGGCTCCAGCCTCCTTCACACCCAGAGTAATACAAACACATGTTAGGAAGCCCCAGATCGTCCAAAAGGGCTTTGCTTTGAAAACGAGTCTTCTAACGCCCGCTCCTCTGGTCCGCAGAGGCCACCATTAAATGCCTTTTCAAAATGTTCCAGACCAACACGTGTGCACTGCGGCCCGCGAAAGGCCAGACCGCTGCTTACAGTTGCTGAGTTTATTTTTTCTGGCTGGCAGGTCCCTTCGCAAAGTCTGTGAATCAGAGCCCTTAGAGGACCGTTTCTTGTTTTAGCAACTTGGGCACATAATGTGTTTAGCTGTGGCCGCGCCTCTCAATTTAAATTTTGTTGTTCTAAGTTACTTTTGCAACGTTTAGTAATATTTTTTAACGCTCTATATATCTTGTTCCTTCAACTTTAGATAGACAGCATCTATTTACTCCATATTTTGAAAGACAGAAATATTTCAAATCTAATTTTAAAATAAAGATAATGTTTTAAATGTTACAGTAATACACAAGAATGAGACAATTAGAAAATACAGAGATTTGCGTCAAAAACAAGTTCTATAAACAACAGCTGCCCCCTCATGCCTTCCCCACACGCACAGCCTGTTAAAATTTATTGTCACTGTTCCTTAAGCTTTTGGAAGTTTAAAAAAATTTTCTTATTGTCAGTACGTTACTTTTTCTTTTTTTGAGAAGAGGTCTTACAGTGTTGCCCAGGCTGGTCTCAAACTCTGGCCTCAAGGGATCCTCCTGAACTCCGCCTTCCAAAGTCTTGGGGTTATAGGCATGAGCCACCATGCCCAGCGTTAAATTCCTTTTCAAAAATGGCAAAATTGGCTCGGCGTCTGTGGCTCAATCGGCTAAGGCGCCAGCCACGTACTCTGAGGTGGGGGGTTTGAATCCCCAGCCCAGGGCCCGCCAAACAACAATGATGGCTGCAACCAAAAAATGGCCGGGCGTTGTGGCGGGCGCCTGTGGTCTCAGCTACTTGGGAGGCGGAGGCAGGAAAATCGCTTGAGCCCAGGAGTTGGAGGTTGCTATGAGCTGTGATGCCATGGCACTCTACCCAGGGGGATAGCTTGAGGCTCGGTCTCAAAAAAAAAAAAAAGGCAAAATTAACTTGTGGTTGCTGGCACATCGTTTTTACCTTTTCCCTCTTTTTATTCTTTTGGTATTTACTTACAAATCTTTAAAGAAAATTTTTGGATTGTTATTCCTTAAATTTTGCCAACTTTTAGACAATCTGAGCACAAATCCTTTTCTAAAAATAGGACAGTGGCTGGGCATGCTGGCTCCTCCCTGTAATCCTAGCACTCTGGGAAGATGTGGTGGGTAGATGGCCTGAGCTAAGGAGTTTGATACCAGCTGAAGCTACAGCGAGACCCTATCTCTAAAAATAGCCTTGTCATTAAGGCCTAGGCATGGCTCAGGCCTATAATCCTAGCACTCTGGGAGGCCAAGGCAGATGGATTGCCAGAGATCACTGGTTCAAGACCAATCTGAGCCAGAGTGAGACCTCACCTCTAAAAAATAGTCAGGCATTGTGGCAGGCACCTGTAATCCCAGCTACTTGGGAGGCTGAGGCAAGAGAATCTCTTGAGCCCCAGAGATTGAGGTTGCTGTGAGCTATGATGCTACAGCACTCTAATGAGGGCAATAAAGTAATACTCTGTCTCAAAAAAAAGGAAATAGTTATTTTTAGCATCTCCACAATTTTTGTCCTCCCTATAGAATCACCTCCCTAATGACAGCATTACCTTTTTTTTTGAGACGGAGCCTCAAGCTATCCCCTTGGGTAGAGTGCCATGGCATCACAGCTCATAGCAACCTCCAACTCCTGGGCTCAAGCGATTTTCCTGCCTCCGCCTCCCAAGTAGCTGGGACCACAGGCGCCCGCCACAATGCCCGGCCATTTTTTGGTTGCAGCCATCATTGTTGTTTGGCGGGCCAGGGCCACCTTAGGTGTACCTGGCTGGCGCCTTAGCCGATTGAGCCACAGGCGCCGAGCCCATCCATGTGTTTATTTTTTTATTTTTATTTTTTGAGACAGAGGCTCACTTTTGGAAGAGTACCCTTGCCTCAGAGCTCATAGTAACCTCAGATTCTTGGGCCCAAGTGACTCTCTTGCCTCAGCCTCCCAAGTAGCTGGGACTACAGGCTTCCACCACAAAGTTGGGCTATTTTTAGAGACAGAGTCTCACTCTAGCTTAGGGGATCCACCCACCTCGGCCTCCCAGAGTGCTGGGATTATAGGCCTAAGCCCTGTGACCAGCCCCATCCATGTTTATTTTTAGCAAGCATTCAAATTATAACAGACATTTCCCAGAAACTACATTATGTCATTTCTGTGGTCTCAATGTGTCCCTCAGAAGTTTATTTATTGGGAACCTGGTCCACAAGGTGACCATGTTGGGCAGTGGGGCCTTTGGGAAGTGGTTGGGTCATCCCAGCTTCATCCTCATGAATGGATTAGTGCTGTTATCTCAGGAGTGGGTTGGTTATTGCTGGCACCATGCCCTTGAATTCCCAAACTACAGAACTGTGAGAAATAAATTCCTTTTCTTTATTAGTTACTCAGTCTCAGGTATTCTGTTACAGCAAGAGAAAACCAACTACGATAGTCATTAAATCAGTTAATAATTTGTATATCATACTTGTTTACATCTCTGTCTTTGATAATAACAAGGCAAATACTTCATAATATTTGTGTTTTCTAAAGTCTTTATCCAAGGAAGTATTCAATAAATTTTATATTTCAATGAATAAGCTTTTGCATCACGATTATAGAATCACTATGGTACTATAATTATATTCTATAATTAAGATACGTTTGCAGTATAATAAATAGTTGCTGTTTTTATTATGGCTTTTTATGTTGGAATAATATTATTAAATTGAAATATTAAATAGAGATATGAAAGAACAAACCTAGGAGGAAATTTATTTTAACACAACTAAAGGAATAAGTGAAAATAGGTTAAGCAGAACAGTGTCTAAGTAGCTAAGAAAGTATCTTCTTTTAAGAAGAAAGGGTAAGAATAAAAGAGGATAGGGCATTTTATTTTATTTCATCCTATTCTATCATTTAATTTTCCTGAGGGTAGTGGTGGTGGTGATCGCTCTTGGAAATATTGGAGATAAACCTCAACTCCTCCCCCAAACCCCTGCTAACCCTCAGAGCACTAGCAGGGAACTGCTGTCATCTGAGACGTGTCAACCTCAGCAGTGTCATGACTGGGTTAGATCCATGGTCCTCAGACGACATGCACATTGAAATCACCCGAGCGTTCTGGTGCTAAGCCCAGAGAGATTCTTACTTAATTGATTTAGGGTATGTTTTGAATGGCAGTTTTTATATTGTCCTCAGATGATTCTAATTGCAGCCAAGTTTAAGAGCCACTGGATTAAACTGAGGAACTTCACAACTGAGGTGTACTTTGATCACTGAAAAAGAAAAACAGAAGTGTAATTTACGAGTCAGGGTAGAGATATCCACACTCTCCGTCTCATTGGTAGGAACCTGACAGCCACCTGGCTGCTGGGGGCCCAGGGAGGATTTTCTGCACTTAGAAACCAAAAGAGTTCTTCTCTTTCTTCTCTTCTCCTTTCTCTCATTGGTGCTTCTCTTTCTGAGTCCCCTGGAAAACTACAACTCCTTAGGATGCTGTGAGTGTCAGAGAGAAAAAAGGAGGGGTGTGCATATTGCAGGCTAGGATGACAGGGCAGAAATAAGATGAACCTGGGAGAAGAGATGACATACTTGGTAGTTTTTCCTGCTGTACTTTTTTTTTTTTTAATTCTTTCGTACATAGATCATAAATACATTTATACCATTATGATTCAATGTGATGATTATTTGTACAAACTGGAATGTTTACCTCCTATTAAACAACATAGCCTTCACCACTTTTACCCTATTATAGGATTAAGACATTTGTGCTCTACACCTGATAGATTCAACTTGTACTTGCAATATCCTCCATAGGTGTGGTCCCCCTACCAACCCTCCGTCTATTGACCCACCCCCTACCCTTCACCTCTCCCTACCCTTCCCTCCTTGATCCTAGGCTATAGTTGTGTTTCATTTTTCGTATGCAAATGTGAGTGATTATAAATTGGTTTCACAGTGGTACTGAGTACATTGGATATTTTTTTTCCATTCCTGAGATACTTTACTAAGAAGAATATTTT